>BFEA01000271.1:41642-59316 GCA_003427395.1 Chara braunii
ACATCTGACTCAAATCCAACACCTACACTATTTTGACTATAACATCAAAATCAACATGTGCATCTCGAGACAATCTTGAACATGACATCAACATAGATATCAGGACCCGGATGCTCTGTTGGAGATAACATAAACATAGATCAGACCTTTACTTGTACCCTAGCCCCTACATTTGACTCAAATCCAACACCTACACTATTTTGACTACAACATCAAAATCAACATGTGCATGTCAAGACAATCTTCAATATGACATCGACATAGATATCAGGACCCGGATGCTTTGTTGGAGATAAGATAAACATAGATATCAGGACCCGGATGCTCTGTTGGATATAAGATCAACGTAGATCTGCGAACCAGGCCGCTTTGATGGAATGGATAATATCAAATGAAGGCCTAGTCCCAGACCCTAACGCGGACCCTTACCCAAACCTTTGACTAAGAAACATCAACATGGATATCAAAACCCAGATGCACCGTTCAAGACAAGATTAACATAGATACGAAGACTCGAACGCCTTGTAGAAGAGCACAATGTCTACTGCATGGCTTGACCCAAACCCTCACCCGAATCTCTGGCTCAGGTCGTCACCCTGTATTACTCTTTTCAAAATAAGATCAGACCTTCACCACGACTCTGACCTGCACGTCTAAGCCTAATCCCAAACCCACACCATTTTGACTCTTTCATCAAAGTCAAACGCGCATATTGAGGCGATCCTGAAGAAAACGGCAACATAGGTATCGGGACCAGATTCTCTGTTGGAGATAAAATCAACAGAGAAATGGAAACCCGGACGCCTTTTTAAAGTGAAGTTTTGCTTTCAGCGCTGCCCTACAATTCTATTTGGAATATAAAATCAGACCTTAACCACAACCCTCGCCCGGACATGTCACCCAGGTCAGACACCTATGCTATTTTGACTATAACATCAAAATAAACATTTTCATCTCGAGTCAATCTTGAACATGACATCAACTTTGACATCACTTCCCCCAGGCTCCGTTGGAGATAAGATAAACACAAATCAGACCTTCAACAATACTCTGACCCGTACATCTCACTCAAATCCTATACCTACACTATTTTGACTATAACATTAAAATGGACATGTACATCTCGAGACAATCTTCAACATGACATCAACATAGATATCACGACCCTCATGCTCCGTTGGAGATAAGATCAACGTACATCTGCGAATCTAGGCGCTTTGCTAAAATAGACAATATCAAATGCATCCCCATACCACGACCATGATCTGGACATGGCCCAATTCGGACAGCTATGTTGTTTTGACTATATCATCAAAATCAACATCTTTATATCGAGGCAATCTTGAAGATGACATCAATATAGACATCGGGACCCGGATATTCCGCTTCAGATAACATTAACATCGACACGTAGACCCATACGTTTTTTAAAGAGAACGATGTTTGATGCATGCCTAGACCCAGACCGTACCTCAAATCTCTGACTCAGGCAATCTTGAACATGACATCAACGTGGACATCAGGACCCGGATGGTCCGTTGGAGATAAGAAAAACACAGATCAGACCTCCAAGATGCAATCCCCTACACCCGTACATCTCACTCAAATCCTGTACCCACACTGTTTTGACTATAACATCAAAATGAACATATACGCTCTCGAAACAATCTTGAACATGACATCAACATAAATATCACGACCTTCATGCTCCGTTGGAGATAAGATCAATGTAGATTTGCGAAGCCGGGCGATTTGCTAAAATAGACAATATCAAACGCAGGCCCAGACCGTGACCCAGACTCGGACATGTGACCCAATTCGGAGAGTTGTGCTGTTTTGACATTATCATCAAAATCAACATCTCCATCACGAGGCAATCTTGAAGATAACGTCTACATAGATATCGGGACCCAGATATTCCGCTTCAGATAACATCAACACAGAAACGAAGACCCAAACGTTTTTTAAACAGGACAATGTCTGCTGCATGCCTAGACCCAGACCGTACCCCAAATCTCTGACTCAGGTTGTTGCCCTGTATTACAATTTCGAATATAAGATCAGACCTTGACCAGGACCCTGACCGCGATTTATAAACCTAACCTCAAAATCAAAATTTGCATCTCGAGGCAATCTTGAACATGACATCAACATAGACATCAAGACCCGGATGCTCCATTGGAGATAAGATAAACACAAATCAGACCTTCACCAGTACCCTGACCCGTACATCTTACTCAAACCTTATGCCCACACTATTTTGACTATAACATCAAAATGAGCATGTGCATCCCGAGACAATCTTAAACATAACATCAACATAGACATCACGACTTGTGTGGTCCGTTGGAGATAAGATCAACGTAGATCTGCGAACCCGGGCGCTTCACTAAAATAGACAAATATCAAATGCAGGCCCATACCGCGACCCTTACCCGAACATGTGACCCAATTCGGACAGCTATGCTGTTTTGAGTATATCATCAAAATCCACATCTCCATCTCGAGGCAATCTTGAAGATGACATCAACATAGACATCGAGACCCACATATTCCGCTTCAGAACACATACACGAAGACCCAAACGGTTTTTAAAGAGGACAATGTCTATTGCATGCCTAGACCCTGACTGTACCTTAAATCTCGGACTGAGGTTGTTTCCCTGTAATACTATTTTAAATGTAAGATCAAACCTTGCCTATGACCGTAACCGAGACTTATAAACCTGACATCAGAATCAACATTTGCATCTCGAGGCAATCTTGAACATAACATCAACATAGACATCAGGGACCCGGATGCTCCGTTGGAGATAAGATAAACATAGATCAGACGTTTACTTGTACCCTAGCCCGTACATCTGACTCAAATCCAACATCTACACTATTTTGACTATAACATCAAAATCAACATGTGCATCTCGAGACAATCTTGAACATGACATCAGCATAGATATCAGGACCTGGATGCTTTGTTGGATATAAAATCAACGGAGATCTGCGAACCAGACCGCTTTGATGAAATGGATAATATCAAATGCAGGCCTAGACCCATACCCTAACCCGAACCCTTACCCAAACCTTTGACTAAGAAATATCAACATGGATATAAAAACCCAGATGCACCGTTGAAGACAACATTAACATAGACACGAAGACCCGGATGCCTTGTAAAAGAGGACAATATCTACTGCATGGCTTGACCCAAACCCTCATCCAAATCTCTGACTAAGGTCATTACCCTGTATTACGTTTTTCAAAATAAGATCAGACCTTCACCAGGACTCTGACCCGCACTTCGAAGCCTAATCCTCAACCCATGCTATTTTGACTCTTCCTTCAAAATCAACACGCGCATATCGAGGCGACCCTGAAGAAAACGTCAACATAGGTATCGGGACCCAGATTCTTTGCTGAAGGTAAAATCAACAGAGAAATGGTAACCCGGACACCTTTTTTATGTGAAGTTTTACTTTCACCGCTGCCCTACAATTCTATTTGGAATATAAAATCAGACCTTAACCATAATCCTCACCCGGACAAGTCACCCAAGTCGGACACCTATGCTATTTTGACTATATCATCAAAACCAACGTTTCCACCTCGAGGCAATCTTGAACATGACATCAAAATTGACATCACAACCCGGACGCTCCGTTGGAGATAAGATAAACACGGATCAGACCTTCACCAGTACACTAACCCGTACATCTCACTCAAATCCTATACCTTCACTATTTTGACTATAACATCAAAATCAACATATGCAATCCGAGACGATCTTGAACGTGACATCAACATAGACATCACGACCCGCATGCTCCATTGGAGATGAGATCATATGACATCTGCACGCTCGGGCGCTTTACTAAAATAGACAATATGAAATGAAGGGTCAGACCGCGACCCTGACCCGGACATGTGACCCAATTCGAACAGCTATGCTGTTTTGACTATATCATCAAAATCAACATCTCCATATTGAGGCAATCTTAAAGATGACATCAACATAGACATTGGGACCCTGATATTCCACGTCAGATAAAATCAACATAGACACGAAGACCCATTCATTTTTTAAAGACGACCACCTACTGCATGCCTAGACCCAGACCGTACCCCAAATCTCTGACTAAAGTTGTTGCCTTGTATTACTATTTTCAACATAAGATCAGACCTTGACCACGACCCTAACTGAGACTTATAAACCTAACATCAAAATCGACATTTGCATCTCGAGCCAATCTTGAACATGACATCAATTTAGACATCAGGGACCTGGATGCTCCGTTGGAGATAAGATAAACACAGATCAGACCTTCACCAGTACCCTAACCCCTACATCTCACTCAAATCCTTTACCCACATTATTTTGACTATAACATCAAAATGAACATGTATGCTCTCGCAACAATCTTCAACATGACATCAACATGTATGAAACGCAGGCCCAGACCGCGACCCTGACTCGGACATGTGACCCAATTCGGACAGCTATGTTGTTTTGACAATATCATCAAAATCAACATCTTCATCTCGACACAATCTTGAAGATGACATCAACATAGACATCGGGACCCATATATTCCGCTTCAGATAACATAAACATAGACACGAAGACCCAAACGTTTTTTAAAGAGGACAATGTCTGTTGCATGCCTAGACCCAGCATACATCTGCAACCTTGGGCGCTTTACTAAAATAGACAATATCAAATGCAGGGCTTGACCGCGACCCCGACCCAGACATGTGACCCAATTCGAACAGGTATGCTGTTTTAACAATATTTACTGCCTGCCTAGACCCAGACCCTAACCCGGACCTCTGATTCAGGTCGCTGCCCTGTATTACTCTCTGAAATATAACATCTAATATTTAGCACGGCCCCGATACGATTCCAACACCTACGCTATTTTTACTACAACGTCAATATCAACATGTGTATTTCAAGCCAATCCTGCAGAAGAAATCCGCGTAGACATCGGGACCCCGGCGTTCCGTTGATATTGAGATTAATATAGATATGCGGACCCTAACGCCTTTTTCAAGTAGACTTTAACTCTGACCGGTGCCAGTATTGCTATTTGGAATATAAGATCAGACCTTGACCCCAACCCTGACTTCAACATCTGACCCATAACAATAAAATCAACCTGTGTATTTCGAGGCAATCTTGAAGATGACATCAACGTCAACATCGTGACCCATATGCTTTATTAAAGATGAGATCAAGATAGTTATAAGGACCCATCTACTTTGTTAAAGTGGAGTCTTTCAAATGCTGGTTTTGACCCAAACCCATAACCGAGATCTTTGACTCGGGCTACTACCCTACCTTGCTGTTTTCAAAACGAATCAGACCTAGACCAAGACCTTAACCTGGACCTTTGACTCCGGTCGATGCCCTGTAATGTTTTTTTGAATATAAAATCAGACCTTGACCAAGACCCTAACCCGGACATGTGACCCAAGTCCAACACCTACGTTATTTTGACTATATCATCAAAATGAACATCTGCATCGATTCGAGGCAATCTTGAAGATGACAACCCAAACGTTGCGTTGAAGATAAGATGAACATTGATATGGGTCCCGAACAGTTTGCGTCAATGGACAATGCAAATTGCAGATCTGGACCAATACCCCGAAAGCGGACCTTTGACTCCGACTGTTGCCCTTCCGTGTGCCTTTTAAATATAAGATGAAACCTTGACCAGACCTTTGACTTAGGTCGTTGCGCTGTTTTGCTATTTTAAATATAAGATCCGATCTTGACCAGAACCCTAAGACGAACTTTTGACCCAAATCCAACACCTTTGCTATTTTGACTATAACATCAAATTCAACGTCAGCATCGTGGAAATCTTGAAGATTACATCAACGTAGACATCGACCCCTTTTATAAGTCCACAATATCAAATATAGGTATGGGTCAAAAACTGGTTTGTATGCTAAGTTCGTAATATAAACAATAGGCGTTACAAAAGAAGCTTGTGGATGCATAACCAAAAAACAGTGAAAAAACACAGTTCGTGGATACGTGAGAAAGAAACAATAATGAAGCACAATGAATTTCACTGCACCTGACAGCAAGGTCATATCTCCTTTATGTGGCCGCGGTGTGACGATGCCACAGGAGAGAAAATTTGTACCACTTACCACTCGGTTGTTCACAACGTAATACACCACCTTGCAACACATACAAGCATCGAGCACGACACTTCGCACCAATCATCAAACAACCCTGCAAGAAAGATAACAAACACGAAACATGACAAAAAAATTAGAGGATAAAACTCATCGCATTTGTCTTACCGCCAGGTGCTCCCGGTTTCTGTTTCCCTTCCATGGGATCGATTGAACATCATGGGTTGCAACTCCTCTCCTTTCCTCTTGCTTTCGGTTCCCTTCTCGCTTACTACCTTTATCCGGTGCCTTCTTTGTCGACATTCCACCTCCTCCACAAACCTCTTAATCTTCCATGTTACTCCTCCACCCATCTTTCGCTTTCCTTGTTTGTGTCCTCTTCGCTAAACTCCCCGTCTTCATCATTTTTTTCTTCCTCCTCCATTATCGCGGCCTCAATTTCTTCGCGTCCCTCTCCCTCTCCCCCGCCGTGTGACATGATCTCCAGCTGCTCCGCTGCTTCCCTTCCGTGTGCCTCCGCGGAGGTGTCTGTCATCTCCGTATCCGACTCTTCTGCCGATTCCCATTTGTCCTCCCCTTCCTCCTCGCTCGACGACTCCTCTTCATCCGCCGTTTCATATTCCTCCATTCTCACCTCCTCCATTTCTTCCCCCCGCTCTTCCTCTTCCTCATCCTCCGATGTGCTCGTCGTTCCATCGGCAGGCTCTTGCTCCCCCTTTGCCTCATCCTCTTCCTCATTTGGTATCCGTGCGTGAACATTTCTGCTCCTATTTCTACCCTCCCTGTCCCGCTTCTGTCCCCGTGCCCGCTCCTCCGTTCGCACCCTGTTTGCATGCGTGGTTCTCTTCATTTTTTCTCCCTCGGTTTCCTTCCCTTCCTTGTACTCCCATGGCCTTTGCATATCTTTCCAGATGTGAAGATTCAAGTATTCCAACGGCACATTCGCTTCCTAAAACGTGCTCATGCTAGTGAATTGATTGATACATGTGTCCACGTCCGCACCTGGACTGTCCCCCACCTCCGTGAAGAAACGTCGGAGACAATCTCTGTAACCCGATTCGGACCTCGTCAAAGTCGACCTTAAATCTGGGGCCGACATTGTCTTGACTCGCTCGAGCACCTCCTCTGCATGTTCCACTGCACATTTTTGTGCGTCGTGGAGCTCCTCCCGCATACAGCATGTGGGGTGCACATACACAAACCCTTTTCGCACCAGGTCGTCCACGATGTTCCTCCATCCTTCTCCTTCCTTGACCTCCACATCTGCCACAGTTCTGTCGTAGCAATCATCGTACCAAGGATCGAGGTAAGCGAGCTGTTGTCCTTGCCCCATGAGTTTTGTCATCTTCAACATATGCATGAGGAGGTTATGAATGAGCACGTGTTATTTTCTCTCCATACCGTCTACGTGCGCGAGTCGTATGAGTTTCTCCGTCTCCCACAACCAAGGCGGCGGTTTTGGATGAAGTCTTTGACAATTCGGACAAGGATTCTTGTCGTCGGTGCTTCCGGTCCTCGCAGCGCCGATCCTCACGACCATGTCATCTAGGTTGGTGATTTGCACGATACTTCAACACGCGCCTCCCGCCAGAGAACATGAAAAGTTTTTGCATGTGCCGTGTCGTTTGATGGCAGCCCCCGTCGTTCGTATCATGCCCTTTAAGAACTCCGGCATCACAAACCATGGGTTCTCCTCACCCCTTATCAATGCGTTCACCTCCTCATTGATTCTCGGACACCATTTCCACCTCTCCGATATGACTAATCCTATTGCTCCCTCCACATGGACCGTCACGTGCTTCTTATCGGGYGTCYTCGATGCTSGGATAAGCCTGAGGTAGGGGTGCTTCCAACAACTCTTGAATCCCGGTAGGAAACGATAGAGCTCCTTCAGAATATTTAATTTGAAGTCTCTCTCCTCTTCTCCCTCTTCTCTGCCCGCCGCCTCCGCTTGCAAGAATACTTTAGCACCGTTTTGCCCTGGCAAGTGCACCCACGACCTCAGCGACACATACTCTCCATTTTCCCCCCGGTTCTCGTTGATTTTCTTCTTGATGCGGAACGCCACCCTCCCTTTCTCCATGAATGTTAAGTCCTTGGAGATCCCGTTACACATGGGAGCCTCGTCCGTGGTTGCGGCCCAGCGCTGGTTTAAAGTCGACAGCTCGTTATCATGGCCTGCACGCTTGTGCACGTGTGCAACACATCCAAAATGGGACCGGTCGCAAAAGCCGGTTTCCCGCTGTATAGACTTGGTAGCCATGTCACAGCGTACTTTGCAAGCGTCGGTAAGGAGTTCGCAGTTGAAGGCCCCGCACCAACTGCTCCTCCATCCACATCCGGATCCCTCCTTCCTCGTTGTGAGTTCTCATCCGAAGCCGCCTCGGGTGTCATCCCCGTTCTCCCCTCCGTGGCATATTCTCTGCTTCTTTCCCCCCTGCTGTCCCTCAAACCGTTGTGGCCTTCGCCGACCCCTTCTGCTGCACCCCTGCCCTCGTTTCCTGCCTCGTGTCTGCTTTCGTTATAAATGGTTGAATTGCGCCCCTCCTGAACACCGGTTGTTCTTCTTTCCCTCGCCTTTTGCCGTGCCCTGTCGCCTCCGCTTTTCCTGTCTTCGCCCCCTCTAAGAAATGGGGCATGGGGTGAACCCGCCTCCGTTTCCACTGTTCTTGGAAGGACGATATGATGGTCGTCCTCTTCTGGTCTCTGCTCGCTCACGAGCGCTTCCCAAATCTCGCACGCTCGAATGGAAAACTCGTCCATCTGAATGGCCGGCCATCAACCGGTTGTCCTCCACCCCTCCGCAACTCCCTTCTATCACGCGATGCTCTGACACAATTACGTATTCTACGGGTTGTCTGCGGTTCCCTTTCACCTGCGTCAGCCCGACACAAACAACAGCATGAAGACTTGAGTCCTCGTCATTATTTTTCAACATGCCTACTCTCCTGCTCAAATATGCCGCGTATTCCTTCGTCATCTTCCTCGAGGGCAAATCCACCTCCTCCCGTTCTGCTTCCTCCACCTCAAAAAAAAAAGTGGTGTCAATAAGCCTCCATATCGATATAACCCGTTTCCTTTGCTCCTTCGCTGGCGGATTCAGCGCACCTCTCAACACTCTTTGGACTTCCTTCTTTTCTATTGCGCCGGCATTTGCGTACCCGCCTGACTCTTCAATATCACCCCTTTTAATTGAAAAACAACGGTGCCAAAATAGCCGCGCTCTACCTCCCCCGTCGCCCGTCTCCAATGCCCCCAACATTATGGATGCACCCCCGCCACCAACTCAAAAAATTGTCCTGCCTCCGAAAGGAACTCACCTCCGCATTGTCTGTGCAACCAGTAGGAGGGCACTGCGTCTCCTCCCCTTGTCGCCCACCTCACCAGACACACAAACACTCGTGCATGACCCTCCCAATTGGTCTTCATCCATAATCCCCTCTATCATGTCATCCAAAACGTGCTCCCTCCTCAGACTCCTGCAATAATACGTCCTCACCGCTTCCAAAGGCACCACCTCACAGCGTAATGCAACGGACTCTCTCCAATTCTTAGGTCCTTTGAAGGTCGAACGACTCTCCAAAAATGGGATTGTCTCCTTCATACGAAGTTTCGTCCTCACGAAGTAGTCGCTCGGCCCTCTCACTGCCATGTCGGTCCCCTAGTCCATATCTTGTACGACCGCATCATACCCCTGCACATCTACTTCACTCAGCGTAGCCTCGAGCACATCAACCACCGTATTGTATCCCATGTTCTTCCGTATGAACTCCAAAACAGTAAGGAGAACGTCCATCATGGTGTAGCATTTGGAAGTGTCAGTTATTGTCCCCATCAGCGTCCCGTACATTGTTGGTGTGAATGGCTTCCTCCAGTCAATGCCTTTGTCAACTGTTGCTGACTCCATTGAAACTTCACTCAAAAAGGTCAAATGCGTGTCAATAGCCAAGCACCCCCGAACCTCTGTGGTATGACACGTGCAGTTGCTTACACGTGATGATAATGATTATACCAGTTGTGCGTGAGCTGTTGGAGAGACCCGCACACACACACACAAACATGAACCAAACATGTCAGCAACGAATCCAGATCTTACCAGAACCAAACAGCCTCGTGCAACTACATGAACCACACCTTCAGACCCGTAAGCTTGGACGTTTGATAAAAAAAAAAAACAAAAAAAAACCCAAATGTTGAGACCAAGACACACACCAAAACACATACAAGAACATGACCTTAAGACCCAGACAACGACTCCTTGGCACACACATCCTGCCAATTGCAGACCCAAATCTATATACGAGCACCCCAAAGCCCAAAGACGACCCGAACCGAACCTTACTGAATGCTTGCAAGAGTACCAACTACAAACCAATATATATTCGCCCAACCACTCAGCCGGATGCCTGCACAAGTGTCAACCACAAACCCGAACACCTAAGCAACGCCCCATAAGCTCAGATCTGATGACGAATACCCAAACCAAAACAGCGACATGAACCTGAACTTCAGACCCGCATATTCACCGTTTAGCACATATATTCAACCAATTTGCAAACCGAAACCCTACACAAGTAGCCAAGAATCCAAGGACCACGCACACGGACCTAGCTTTCAAACCCAGACAATTACCACACGCACATTCGGCCAACCACAGACTCAAATCCGCGCTCGAGTACCCCAAAAGCCGAAGACTCTGATGTTGACACACACACCCGGACCACACCTAACCTTACCTTCGGTCTTCGACTCAGACCTAAACATGTGTACCCAAACCCAACCTTACCTTCAGTCCCAGACAGTAACGAACCGCATCGAAGCTTAGTTTCTTGCCTACACAACGACGAACCTAGCGTTCGACCCCGGACAATGACCTGTTCATAGACGGACCCCAACCGAACCTTGCCTTCAGTCCTGGACCATGACGAACCTCGCCTTCAGACCCGGACAATGATTTCTTGGCACGTACATTCTGCCAACCGTCGACCGGAACCCGTACATGAGTACCCAGAAACCTGAAGATTTATTTGTTGACACACAAAAAACGAACCGAACCTTGCCCTCAATCCTACACAAACGCGTACGTTTGCCCAAATCCAGACCCTCCGACCAACACGAGTCCCAACTAAGGAACCGAAGGCCTAATCTAGAAGAAATACAGACGGACGTGATGACAAAGACACGAAATGAATACACACGCAAACCTGACCTTCTGACCAACATACTAACCTTTTCTCACAGACATTCAGCGAGCGGCGGACCCGAAGCCCTACACAAGTACCCAAAAATTCAATGACGCAGACATTGAGACGAACACCCAGACCAAGACAGATATATGACTTAGTGTTGGAGCGAATAATGAGCCAATTGCAGACCTATAAGCTTGAACGTCTAAGACACAGACCTTGTTCTCTCAACACGTACACACACGGTCTTCGTTTGGGATTCGACGGCTGAAATATTCAGACCAAGAGATGGATCTGGCATTCAGACTCGGAGAGTGACCTGCTGGCATATACATTCTGCCAACTGCAGACAAGAATCGCTAGACGACAACAAAACCCCCAAGACTCCTATGTTGACAACAAGACGTGCTACCAAAAATTACCTTCGGCCCCAAACAATGACCAAAATACATGTCCTTATGTCGGTCTATATACTCGCCCAAATAGAGAACAAAACGCCGACACGAGTACCAACTGCAAACATAAGGGCGTGATCAAGTCCCATAGATTCGGACATGATGACAAAAACCTTAACCGAAGTACACACATGAACCTGACCCGAATACCTAAGTGCCAGTAACATACCCGAACCTTAACTTTGGACCCAGACATTGGCCAAAACATGCATCCTCATATTGGCATATACATTCACCAAACGCGCTGGAATTATACACGAACATAATGCCTGGATGAGATTGGAATGTGTATTTCCTTACCCGTCTCGAATATGAAACGCCGTTTCCGCTCTAGAAAGGCCTGCATTACGTCCAACACGAAGTCAAAAAATACCCGAACCCACAGTGTCAAAGAAATGTTAGACACGACATGAACTGAAGAACTCTATAATTCTTACTATAGACACATACATTGGATCCACAATCGAACGTTCGTGGCTTGGCTCGGCTGCAAAGGTTTTCTGACTCGGACGTACTTGATGCACACTCTACACCTTGCTAAACTCGTGCCCCAAAACCTCACATAGAACCATACTTGTGAAACATAGGTCTGACCCTGAACCAGACTATAAATCAACTGCTGACTCAAAGTCCGACTCGCATTTGTGCCCGGCCCCAAATCCGTGTCCGCAACGCAAAGCTCACCTGAAACTGGGACTCGCACAATTGCACCTTTGAAACCTTGGCCATGACTCTACTGCGAAAGGATTTATGATCCACACAAACCCTCTTACACGCTCTGCAGCTTTACAGAACCTAAGCCCTGGTTCCGTGAGGTTTTCCTCTCCTTACAAGAAACAATGTCATGTCAAAAATAGACTTGCTCATACACTATGTCCTACATGCAAACCAAGAACCACATCAGCAGTGCAACCATGACCGAAAACCAAGAACCACGTCAGCAGTGCAACCGTGACCGAAAACCACTCTCATCTTAAGGTAGCCTCCAAATATCAAACCACATTTCTTACGTACCCGTTACACTAACATTCACAACTTTGCGAATCAATGGCATGAGATACATTCCAAAGACTTACAAAACCTACATTATATCTCTTAAGTTTTACAAACCCACATCGATCCTTCCCTATATACCATACAAGTTAAATGCAAACATATACCCCAACCCTGAACTCAACGTAGCATCCTGACCCGGTAGTCATATACGAATCTCAACGTAGCATCAGAACCGACATGTACCTCGTTATGGTACATTAGAGATGACATCAACATACATAAATAGACTCGGATGCTTCGGTGAATATAAGATCAACATAGATATGGAAGCCCATATACGCTTTGTTCACGAAATAAGATCGAACATTAAGACGCCGCTGTGCTTACTATACAATTTGACAGGAACCTCAACTGATGATAAAAGGAGTTCCCTGAAATATCCCTGAACTGCGCAAACAAAACCTACATATATATATACCGCGCACATCTACTATCGATTCCCTCCTTCCACCTTCCTAAAGTCCACATCATCCAACATCGGCTTCTTAACCCAACATCTCTCTCTCTCTCTCTCTCTCTCTCTCTCTCTCTCTCTCTCTCTCTCTCTCTCTCTCTCTCTCTCTCTCTCTCTCTCTCCAATTTAAATGGAAAAGGGAAGAAACGATGCCAACAACATTCCAATGCTTAGAAAAGGCCTCAAGTTATGCACAAAAAGAATTTAGACTAAAAAAGAAAAAAAGTGATACAGTCTTTAAGTGCAAAATCATACACCTGCAAGGAATGAGACAGAAGAGCGGCATAGAAGCAACTAAGTGGTGAAAAACATAGATAGGCAAGTCCACGCATCACCTTTTTTTTTTTTTTTTACGACCAGCTTGTCGCACTATTAGTACAACAGTCCTCAATCTAAGAAGAGAGAGAGACAGATATGGGGAACGAGTACGGATAAGTTACTCTTTGCATCCAACAGCTTCTTCGAAATTCGTCACTTCCTTGCAGACCCAACAAAGTGTTACTCTTTGAGTCTCTGTTCGTTGCCATTGCCATATATAGGCGAGAAGCCACCGAAACATAAGTCTCACCTCAATCTTTGAACATATGTCGACACACATTTTGTTCAACACGGATGCCCTAATAGTCCACACAGAGGTGCCCCGACCGTTTGACAGTACTATAAGATGCATTTGGAGGCGCTCACGGACCACTCCAGGGATCAGTCTACACACAAGTGGGGAAGGGAGATGTACACGTGAAACCTACCCTCGCTACTCCTTAACCTCAAAATACAACCAATGATACATCTGCCTATTTCTCTCTCTCTCTCTCTCCCTCTCTCTCTCTCTCTCTCTCTCTCTCTCTCTCTCTCTCTCTCTCTCTCTCTCTCTCTCTCTCTCTCTCTCTCGTTTAAGCATCAACTGAATCTGGATATTGACCTGGATATTCATCGAGGTAAGCTCTGCCGGCAAAACGAACGTTTTTCCGAATTTTTCTTTCCCTTTTTTCTTGTTGCTTGCTGAACCAGCGCTTTCGCAACCTCCACCTCAATCCGATCCAGCCAGCCATCACTCGCGTGCAGAAAGGGGCCATGGGCTTTACATGCAAAAACATCACAACCTAGATTCTTTGGATGATAATAACCCCCATTCTAACTTTTAATCCTTAACAACATTCCATTGCGGCATTCCTCCAATGCCTCAAAGATATTTGTCACCGACTTGAATAACATTGCTTCAATTTCATAGACTGCGAAGACAGGCTCCGACTGTTCGTCCACATCCTTCCTCTCATCTTTCTTCCCATCTTCCTTTTCATTATGAGTTTCACAACCCCATCGTTGCTCGCAATATTTTTCTCCCCGTTGACATCTTGAGGATGGCATGGCCTCCTGCTGCATGGACTCGCGAATAAAGTGATGCAAATCATTACGACAAGCTTGTAATGCGATAATAAAGTTTGCTAATTGTCGTTGAGAAAATAAGGTCTTGTCAACATAGCGAAACTTTGTGGTGTCATCTTCATTGCTGACATTTGGGCATCGCACTTCGTGTTGGAGTGTACGTGTCATCCTGGTCATAACAAAATGGTTAGCCCATTTAAACACAACCGAACAACGAACGAGTTACACGAGTCACCAACTGCTATAGTGACTGACTTAATTAAGATCATTCCCCTTAATAAACATAATTACACGTACAATAGGACCTACAACGATGTTAGGATTATGGATGTCGTATCCATAGATACATCCGTGTGTTATGCAAATGCCTTCGAGAATGCCCATACCCCAGAGATTAGGACTTAGAGTGTAGTGTTAAGGGATACATCCATGCCTTTTTGCAAATGCCTATACCCAGAAACTAAGCCCTGAATACCCATTAGCCAACCCTCAACGCTCTTAGCCAACACATCACCGAATCTCAAGGCTGGCCCATACCCATGTTAAGACCTGGAAATAGATGTATAACAATACACATCCAAGAGGGTGCCCGTTGCAGGAGCGAACCAAAAATGAACTTCAATGTGCAACACGGATGAATGCAACCATAGGCATCTCGACTTAGTCAAATTTCAAAAACAGAGAGAGAGAGAGAGAGGGAGAGAGAGAGAGAGAGAGAACGAGAGAGAGAGAGAAAGAGAGAGAGAGAGAGAGGAAAATATAACAACGATAGCTTGACAGTTCCTAAAACTGTGACCATAAAATGTTTCTTTTAATTTTTTCTTAAAGATACTCAGTTCGATCCAGCCTCCTCCTTCTCAATCTCCATCTGAGTCAAGTTTCAAAGAGAGAGAGAGAGAGAGAGAGAGAGAGAGAGAGAGAGAGAGAGAGAGAGAGAGAGAGAGAGAGAGAGAGAGAGAGAGAAATAAAATATTTCTTTTGATTTTTCTTAAAGATACTCAGTTCGATCCAGCCTCCTCCTTCTCAATCTCCATTTGAGTCAAGTTTCAGAGAGAGAGAGAGAGAGAGAGAGAGAGAGAGAGAGAGAGAGAGAGAGAGAGAGAGGAAAATATGACAACGATATCTTGACGGTCCTTAAAGCTCTGACCATAAAATGTTTCTTTTGAATTTTTCTTAAAGATACTCAGTTCGATCCACCCTCCTCCTTGTCAATCTCCATCTCTGACCCTGAACTACCGTTTCCTGCATTATAAGGAAAGTTACGAGGGATTTTCTCGCCCCTACTATGCGGCTGCACAGGCCTTGGCTTTGAAAGTATTACGTTTCTTTTTAACCTTCTCTTTTCTCCCTTTCCCGATATCCGATAATTGTAATCAAAACCGTCTATTAAGTACTCGTGGAACAATCTGAAGCATGGAGACGGACAAAGAGAAACTGCACAATTTGCACAAGTATACTTCTAGCGAACACTTCTCCACCCTGGGTATTTCCTTTTTGTGAGTGATCTGCAAACGACACAATGTCCGGTGTAGTGGGTCCCCTCTGTTGTCGTGAGAGTGACCCCTGGATAATGTATGCCAGTGAATCGTCCAGGATACCGGACCTCCACATCGAAAACACATAGCAGTGGTGTGGACGCTTTCTCCTCCTTGTTGTCTCCACCCCCACAATCATCGTCATCCCCTCTTGCTGCGCCCCCGTCCTCATCTGCTGTGGTTTTCTTTTTTACCTCCTCACAATCATCCCTCCTCCGCATATCTCCCCCAACGGTCCTTCTCCTTCTTCGTCCATCTGCCTTTTCGACCCTTTCATCAATCCTCGTATGCTCCCGAAATGCAATCGTCTTCCTCCCTTTTCTACTACTGCTTCTCCTCACTCCCTGTTGCACGTTTTTTCTTTTTGTGCTCATTTCTTCTTTATCCCGATCCTCCCCTTCCGATGAAGAAATGATATCGTGTATTTTATCCCCGTCAACGAATTTATATTTTGATTTTTTGCTGCTTCTTTGTCACTTCTTCTATCTGTCGTATCTTCTTTCTCCTGGAATTCCGAGTCGTCCACCGTGGCCAAATTTTCCGCATTACACCTTTGTACTTCCTCCACCTCACCACCCCCGCAATTATCATGCACAACTTTCTCTTTTCCTTTCTCCAAAGTGTCATTTTCCTTTGGTTGGTGCAGGTTGCTTTCCATTCTTACTCCAGTGTTGTTGTTGTCAGACACTTTCATCAAGCCACTTTAGCTGCGGCGTCACCTTTTTTCCATCTCTCCTTGCTCTTCACGCCCCACCACCGAACCCAGGTTATCTCCGCGAACCAGCAGGCGTCTGCATAAACGAAAAAAACTTTCAATGGCCGTTTCCATTTTTATTTTTTTTTTAACTGTGTTTACCAGCAACAGAATGCGAGCATGAGTTCGTGTGCACAAACAAATACTCCGGACATGATATGTCCCGCATCCAGTCCCCCTCTTGCAATAAACAAGCTTAACGATATCGAAACTTCAACCTAACAGGACGGGCAATAGCACCGCAAAAAACAACAAAAAGAGAATGCTAGGAAGGACAAGCGTAGGTGAGATACCGAGGGCACGCATAAAGAAGAACATCTACGAAAGTCAATCTCTCTCTCTCTCTCTCTCTTTTTCTTTCTCTCTCTCTCTCTCTCTCTCTCTCTCTCTCTCGCGCGCGCGCGCGCACGCACGCACACACACACACACACACACACACACACACACACACACACACACACACACACACAAACACACTCGCACAAAAGTCTGAAACCCAAGGCCCAATGCAGATCCTGACTCCTCTTCCGTCTTTCGTTAATAGTTCTAGACACCCCCACAATGAGCTCAGATTGATTAGCATGCAGGGGGGAAGAGGGGAGGGGAGGGGAGGGGACCAGCCTGGCGATATACTCGTCCGGCTCGAATAAAGGCTGTTGTGGTGAAAATTCAAAACAAACACACACACACACACACAAACACACT
>BFEA01000271.1:83743-99611 GCA_003427395.1 Chara braunii
CCCAGGTAGGTTCAAGCCAGCAAAAACAGGCCTCTCGTGCCTTGTCAGCCCCGCCTTCACTTAGGGCGGCCGTTCTGACCGAAACAGGGCCCAATAGGGCTTACCGAGGCCTTGAGCCTCGTAAACAAATCCAAAGGACCAGTAAAGTGATCATAAGGACTCGAATGATCAATGTAGCATCAACAAAGCATCGACGATCAATGTACATCCACATACGTTCAAAGTTGGCATAATGCAGCGCAGTGGAAAACTCGGACATATAATCTGACCAGTTTGACACTGACTCGACCCACCCCATCAGTCATCACACGTGAGAGAGAAGGAAGGGGCCTCGTCCATGGAACAAAGGTTCCTCCTTGAGCAAGCATATGGGAAGAAAGTACGGATGAAGGGGAGGACGAAGAGCAAGACGAAGATGGAGATGAGCGAAAAGACCAAAGTCACAATAGCGCAGTCCAAAAATAGTTTCCCTGCTGAATTCCAAAGCTATGTCCAAAATTACACGAAAATAGACACGGGGCTATCTCAATTCTGTGCTGAAACTAACGTCACTTACAGATTACTCTCTCTCTCTCTCTCTCTCTCTCTCTCTCTCTCTCTCTCTCAGCCAGCAAGAAAACCATCTGATTACTCTTAACCCGCAGCGCCATCTCGATAGACATGAAAAGTGCATCCACACCCCAAGACAAACCGAGAGTGCAGAGCCAAACGCTAAGTGTACTTGAGGTTGGAAATTCGATAAATCTCTGAACATATAATTCATATTTGTTTTACATGCCTGACACAGTGCCCGTGCCAAGCTTACCAAGCCCTGCCACTGCCACGGAATCCGGCCAGCACAGACGGAGAAGTCCTGAAGAGGTAAGCCTTTATATGCGTGTACAATTCTGCCCGTATCCCATCCTTCGTGAATGTATGTATGGGCTCACCCCAAAAATCGATAAATACTACATTCCTGTCACCTCTGTGTTCATATCGCACGAAACCGTGACTGTGATCAAAATCGTAGTGAACACAATGGATGGTCAAATGGCCGTCTGCTTTGCAGTAGTGGCATTTTTTTGCCACCTGTTGCATGCCACACTGCATCTGCCCCTCTAGCTGATGTGGCTCACTCTTCCCCAGCTCCTCCTGCGGCTCTCCTTGCAGTTGACTCGACCCCACCTCCCGATCTTGTGGCTCCTGTCCTTGCTCCTGGCATGCCTCCTCCATCTTTCTCTTTTCATCTCTTTTTTCAATGTCCTCCAAGCGATCTTTAAACAATGTCATTTCCTTTTCCATTTCAGCCACTTGTTGCCATAAGTCCTCTTTTTGCTTCCTCTGTGGCTCGCCTATCTTCTCTTTTCCTTTATCATTGTTTGCAATTTCCTCCAACTGAACCTTTATCAATGCCATCTCCTTTCCCATTTCAACCATGTCAAATTTTTGTTGGTCCAACTCTTTTTTTTGTTTGTCCAGCAGTCCCTTCATACCAACCACCCCTCTATCCTCGCGAGGCTCATTATAAAAAGCTTGTCTCCCCTTTGTGCCCGCCACCTCCCCCATCTTCCCCACCACCTCCCCCTTCTTCCCCACGTCCTCCCCCTTCTTCCCCACCTCCTCCCCCTTCTTCTCCACCTGGTCCCTCTTTCTCTTTCCTCCCTCTCCTTTTGTGCTCCTGCCCATTTCCACTTAACGCGATGACAACTCCCTTGTCGTTTCCAATGACAGTCCTTGATAATTAGGTTTGTTTGGAGCCACGCTTCCTTTCTCCCCCACTTTCTTCTCCATCGCCTTTAAACGCTCCAATGCATCATTCAGGGTGTCTCTCAATTCACGCACCTCATTCTCTACCTCTGCTTGTGCCTTGCACCTGTCAGATGTTTCATTTCCAAGGCTGCGGAGGATTTGTGTAAAGTACTCGAAAACAATCGGAGACATCTCCGCCGGACATTTTAGCTCACTTGGGTCCCCACCTCCCTAAGCAGAGGAGCCCGGTCTCTTGCCAGCCACCTCTGCTGCAGGTGGAGCATTTTGACATTCCACAATATCGGAGATAGGAACCAACTCCCTGCCCTTGCTCTGACTGTCTACCCCAGAAGTTTGCTCCCCTCTTGAGCGAACCATCGCTGCTTACCCTTCAGGGGGGATGACATATAAAATAGAATCAAACACACACAAAGATTACTCAGAAACGCAAACTATCTTCAAGGGCCCCCACAATACTATGTAAAAACTCATTTCGGCAACCCCACAAAGAATTTTGGAGCGTGAATTGAATCACAGGACCTAAACAGGCATAAAATGCAGACAACGTTCCAGACTCACGCTGATTTGAGTTTCTCATAGTCTATAGCCGGACTGAAAATTATGACAACTTATTTTTATACCACAATCTCTGCACTATTTAACCTGTCACAAAGCTTATACGACTTGTCAGCTCGAGATCCCCATTCAAACCTCTAACACAGACCCGCAGTTCTGTGTCGATACCGTGTTGGAAACGTAAGACTTGGACAGTTGCGGATGCACATCGGTTGGTCAACACAACCCATCCTCAACCGATTCCAAACCTCGAATTGAAAGGTGCTTCCAGACCGGTAGTCAGATTCAAAACCTTTAGATCCAAGAAAGCGACCCTACATAAAAGGTAAGGGAGGCATTACGAAACAGACGACCTAACCTGCTTGCAAACATCAGATGCATATGTAGTTCTCAGTGCGAGTTCTCAGATCCAGACCCCCGTCCAAACCTCAAACGAGAATTCACTAGTCCATGCTAGGACTCACTCCAGCAAGTCGATATAGCACGGCCAGACTGTGTCCCAAGCATTGGATTTAGACATAGTTGGGCGTCTAAGACTACAAGACAATATAAGTTTTTTATCCTCTCTCTCTCTCTCTCTCGGTAACAGGCCCCTGAGAAGGAAGCCACATGTGACTCAGACCTATGATCTCGATCCTGACCCAGACCTGTGAACCGAACCCTAAGCATTACGAGCACACCTGTGACCCATACCCTGATCCAAAACCGACCTCTGTGCGGCACATCCTTAAGCATCCTTAAGCATCTTGAATCATCACAACTCAGACGGATCCCCACATAGATACCATGTATGTGACCAGACCTTTCACCCATACCCATGACCCTGAAAAGAGACCCTGACTTTTCACCGCGACACGAGATCCAGACCCTAACCCATACCTGTGAACCCAAACATGTGACCCATTGACTTTCACTAGGATTTTGGAGTCAGCAACCCCTCCAAAATCCCGGGTTCGATGTCGCATTCCCAAGGGCAAGTTCCTAGTCCCCCTTCTTAATCTCACGGTCCCCATTCTCAGTTCCAGTCCATAATACCCAGTCCTAGTCACGACTCACTATCCCGAGTCCGAAATTCCAATCCGACGAACTTGTACACATGAAAGCGAGAGAGAGAAAAAAAAAATAACTTTCATGAGAGAAAGCACTTACCGCTTTGTGAGTGCACAACAGACGCAACTGTTAAATGCAACAAAGACAATGTGTTCCACAGGAGCCCTGCAAGAGAGACGGATTACACATTGTATTAAAGGAATTGAAAAGACAATGAACATACATTAAACAAAGCGAGAACGAAAAAAAAAAAATTATTCTCATAAAAAAATTGCAATACTTTGTTGCCTAAGCAGTGAGTTCGGAACCCCCAATGCTTATGGTTTTGTTTTTCTAGTTTTTTCATCAACATAATGCGTTCGGTTGTTTGAAACATTGCAAGGGTGCACATGATTTCGCGTTGGTGTATACAATTCTACATCGTCAAATGTGGATTTTCTTCTATCTTCATAACCTTTCTAAAACAATTGTTGGTTGGTTGGTTGCGCAATTTGTTGATGGTTGGTTGCACGATTGACTGGGTGCCTTATGAACCAGCTGCCCTATCTTTCAACTACAATCTTCATCTGTATAGGAGCAACTCACACACTGACAGGATGACGATTGCCATGTTGGTTGGTTGGTTGCACTATTGACTGGGTGCCATATGAACCAGCTGCCCTATCTTTCAACTACAATCTTCATCTGTATAGGAGCAACCCACACACTGACAGGATGACTGGGTGCCATATGAACCAGCTGCCCCGTCTTTGACCAAGATTTTTGAGTGAGCACCCACTCCAAAATCCCCGGTCCCGGGTTGCATTACCAAGTACAAGATCCTAATCCCCTGTCTTAATCCCCAATCACAGTCCCGACTCCCTGTCATGAAGCCAAAATCCCAGWCCGATACACTTTTAGACATGAAACCAAGATTTATTCTCAGATGGACTCCCACGTCGTGTTTACGTTCAGAGAATAAAAAAAACAGCTTTCGTAAAAGTGTGGTCACAACATAGAAAAAAAAATAAAAATTATGGCCATCTAAAAAAACAGTGGAAAAAAAAAAGAACAAAAGAGTGGCATACGATCATTCAGAGCGATATTGCAAGAAAATAAAGTCTCTCACTCCAAAATGGGTTGGCAAGGGAGAAAGTGCTTACTACTTTCCGAATGCACAACAGGGCACGCAACTCAGAAATGCAGCAAAGACAAACGTGTTTCACAGGAGCCCTGCAAAAGAGATGAGTTCCACGTTGTAGTAAGGAATTAAAAAGACAATGAACAAACATAAATCGAGGTGAGAAAAAAAAAATTATCATAAATATTTTGCAATAGTTTGACGTGTAAGCAGTAAGCCCGCAATGCTCATGGTTTGGGGTTGTAGTTTTTTCGTCGAAATGAAGCGATCGGTTATTTGAAACATTGCAAGAGTCACCTTGACATGCGACCCAGATTCTAACTCTACTAGCTGCTTCCCTAACCCTAACGTCACGGCCAGACCTGCCACCAAGACCTTGACTCAAAACCGAACCCTATACTTTCTTAAACATGTTATCAACATTAACTTATACATTCACATGAACATGCACATCGTACCACAACTTTGCTAAGTCGATCTAAATCCGATTCGATACCTCAAATTCATGGATGCTTCAAGACAATACTTGAGACCAAAGACAGTCAATCCCGCATTCGCAACTCGAACACATGCCCGCAATTCTAAGCTTCAAATGGAACAGAACATATTTTCAAAATAGATACGGGGACCCGGACGCTTAGTTGAACTTGAGATCAACGTACATACGGGGACCCTAACCCCGACCTTTACGATCAAACCTGCGACCCACAACTTGACCCAGAGCCGAACCCTATGTTTTCTTAAACATATCATCAAAGATACTTATGCATTTAGTTGAACATGCACATTGCAACACGATTGCACTAAGCCGATCTAAAACCAATTCGGTACCTCAAATGTACGGGTGCCTCAAAACCATACGTGAGACTTAAGACGCCAAACACTCGCTTCCACAAAAGGAAGCCAGGCCCGCAATTCTATGCCAAAACTCCATTCACCAACCCAAACACAGAGCCTGACGAAGGACTTAAACAAAGTTTCAAATGTGATAGAACACATCAGCAAAAACAAAATCGGTACCTGAATGCTTTGTTGAATATAACATCAACGTATATACGGAGACCCTAAACAAGACCTGTGGCGTACACCCTCACGACGATATACGTCCCCGACCCTAAGCATCACGACCAGACCTGCAACCCAGACCTTGACCCAAAACCGAACCATATCATCAAAATTAACTTATGCGTTTAGGTGAACACGCACGTTGTAGCACGACTTCACTAAGCCGACCTAAACCCAATTCGATACCTCAAATTCATGAGTGCTTTCAGACCGTACCTGAGACTCGACGTCACTGAGCCAAACACTGTATGTAGACAAAGTTTCAAATGCAACAGACCACATCATCAAAACACCTAGGGGGACCTGGATGCTTAGTTGAACATAAGATCAACTTACGTACGGGGACCTGCACCCAGACCTGTGACCTAAATCCCGCCCCCGACAACCCGGACCCAGAGCATCACGATCAGATCAGCGATCCAAACCTTGACCTGAAACCGAACCCTATCCTTTCTAAAACATATCATCAAAATAAACTTATCCATTTCGATGAACATGCACATTGTAGTAAAACTTCACTAAGCGGATCTAAACCCAAATCTGTACCTCGAATTCATGGGGGCTTCCAGACCATACCTGACAATCAATACGCCCAAACCCGCATCCGGAACTCGAACACAGTCCCACAATTCTACTCCATTCGGCAACCCAGACACTTAGCCAAACGCTGGACTTGGACAAATTTCAATAGAACAGACCACATCATGAAAACACACATGGGGGACTCGGATGCTTAGTTTAACATAAGATCAACGTACATACGGGGACCCTAAACTGGACCTGTGACCTGGACCCTGACCCCGACATGTGACCCGGACCATAATCATCACAACAAGACCTCCAACCCAGACCCTAAGCATGAGAACCAGACGTGCGACTCATACCTTGTCCCTAAACCAAACCCTATGCTTTCTTGAACATATCATCAAAATAAACTTATACATTTCGATTAACATGCACATTATAGCACAACTTAACTAAGCCGATCTTAAACCATATTCGGTACCTCAAATTCATGAGCGCTTCCAAACCGTGCCTGAGACTCAAAACGCCCAAACCCGCATCCATAACACAAACACATGCCCACAATTCTATGTCAAAACTCCGTTCAGGAACTCAGACACTTAGTGAGATGCTGGACTTAAAGTTGAAATAGAACGCATGATCACAATAGATATGGGGACCCGAACGCTCAGTTGCACATGAGATCAACGTACATACGGAGACCCTAACCCACACCTGTGACCTGGACCCTGGCCCCGACATGCGACCCAAACCCTATGCATCACAGCCACACCTGCGACCCAAATGTTGCCCCAAAACCGAGCCCTATACTTTCTTCAACATATCAACAAAATGAACTTTTACATTTAGTGAGCATACAGATTGTAGCGCAACTTCACTAGGCTGATCTAAACCCAATTCCGCACCTCAAATTCATGGGTGCTTCCAAACCATACCTGTGAAGACCCGGACTTTTAGTTGAATAATAGATCAACATATAGAAGGGGACCCTAGGCCATACCTGTGACCTAGACCCTGACCTCGACATGTGACCCAGACCCTAAGAATCGCGACCAGACCTGCGACCCAGACCTTGACCCAAACCGAACACTATGCTTTCTTCAACATATCATCAACATTAACCTATGCATTTAGATGAACATGCACCTTGTAGCACAATAGTTACTTCACTAAGTCGATAGAAACTCACTTCGATACATCAAATTCATTAGTGGCTTCCACACCACACCTGTGGGGACCCGGACGCTTAGTTCAACATAAGATCAATGTACATAAGGGGACCGTAACCCAGACCTGTGACCTGAACCCTGACCCCGACATGTGACCCAGACCATAACCATCACGACTAGAGCTGCTGCCCAGACCTTGATCCAAAACCAAACCCTATGCTTTCTTGAACATATCATCAAAATCAACTCATGCATTTAGATGAACATGCACATTACAGCACAACTTCACTAAGCCGATCGAAACCCAACGGGGTATCTCAAATTCATGGGTGCTTGCAGACCACACCTGTGGGGACCAAGGTGTTGAGTCGAACATAGCCCATACGTGCGACCCGGACCCTGACCCCGACATGCGACCCAGACCCTAGGAATCGCAACCAGACCTTCGACCCAGACCTTGACCCAAAACCGAACCCAGACCACTGCATGTGACCCAGACCCTACACATCACGGTCAGACCTGCAAACCCAACCATGACCCAAAACCAAAGCCTACGATTTCTCAATTATATGACCAAAATTATACATTTAGATGAACAGGCACATTGTTGCACAACTTCACAAAATATAAATGCACGTGAAACTGAAGATTCAGAATATGATAATGAACGTTGAATGACCGGATAGATCACACATAACAACAATGAAGAAATTCACGTGCTACGAACATAATATTCAAGGGTAAAAGAGGGTCGCTTTGCAACACTTACCAGTCATTCCATGGCACTACCACAAAACAGCAACCCGACAGTATGCGCTTATCTTGTTCTGCCAGGTTCACACCAGTTGGACAACATTTCCGAAGGCAGAGAAAACAAGACATTTCATGCGCACCGTGTGGTATCGGATGTGGTTTGCCTCAAACCCATCACCCCACGAACCGGTCACTAACGTTGCACACGACTCTAGACGCTCAGTGAATGTCATCTTTTTCCTGTGCGACGCGCTTTTCCATCTGCTTCGCCGATTTCCTCATCGACCATAGCCTGTGATCTTGCCCTGGAACCCCCGCCCCCCCCCTCCCCTTTGCTCCATCCGCCTGCCTCAAAATCTCCATCGTCCCCTCGCACTCTGACGATTTCAGCAAACCCCCTCCGGACACGTGGTCTAGTGACTCCACCCTCCCCTCCCCTCCTCCGCTCCACCGCCATCTTGTAATCTTTGTGAATTTTATTGAACAAAATTTGTGAGAGTTTCTGACACAGAAGAATGTGAAAGCAGTTGTGATTATGGCACATTGTGCATATAAAAAATTCAAACAAGTGAAATCCGAATGATTTGGTATGACATAAATATTGGATTTCGTGCACCGGTGTGTGAGGGTGTGTTGTGATTGGCAGTTTGTTTGTGGTGTGCTTGTCTGTATGTGCATTTGACCCATCGTCTGTAGGCATGGCGAAAGTAGTCGATTGACTCGATTTACTTGGACCAGTTTTCTTGTGACCTGTATTCCCCAGCACTGCGCAGAACAGCAGTAATCGACAAAAACGAAAGTCCAAAAGAGACAGTAAGGTAAACCAAAAAAATGAGTACATGCTAATTTCATAATAAGTACGGTTTTTTTTATAGTTACACGATGTTTGAACCCTTGCAGGCATACTTCACTTAAAAACGACAAATCCACAATTGATCAAAACGGTCTGCTAACAATGTAACAAGGTTTCTACAAATATAAAACAATACTGTAAAGACATTGCAAAAACAAACTCATAAGAATATAACAACAACAATCTAATTTCAGCATAACAATAGCACCCTTAAGACAACCGAACTATGAAAAGACCTATGACAGAAAGGCAAAAGCATTGATTCGCAATGTACAAGGAATCAAACAGAATAACTAAAACGGTGACCTACTAGCAATGTAGAGCCGATCTAACAAAAATCTAATCACTCCTAAAGCAACAATCTAACGGCTATGCAAGACTAGTAATCAGACAAAGTGATCTAATCGGATTGTGGTAATGACAATTCAAATAATCTAGATAGTAAATAACTTCAAACTTAGAAACAAATGTCGAAATGCACTCATAAAAAAAGTGCAAAAGAAATCACACAAGATGGGTGTGGCTCATTTGGGACACCTATAAGGTGTTGTAATTCATAGTCAATTTTATTTACCACATGCAATCAAATGAAATTCAAATACGGATAGAAGTTCAAATCTGTAGTTACCTCTACCACCATGTGAACAACTTGCCTCACCACTTTCCTGCATGCCTGTTGTTCCCTCGTAACACCTGTGTGTGGGTGTGTGGTCTTCGTTTTCTGGAAAACGGCACGCAACGACGCCCTGTCTCTGGTATACGTACTTGAAGCTTTCCGTGCTCTCCTATCGGCTGAAGGTGGGCGGGCGATAGGGGGTGTCCGGTTCAAGCTGTGGAGGTAGGTCGGCCTTCCCTTTTCATCTCAGGTCGGACACCCACCCCATTTAAGCATCTAACTGAGTGGGAAAAGAGAAACCATTGGTAGCAGAGACCAAACAGGGAATAGACTAAAAGTCCTAGGTTGGTTACCGGTCTTAACACCGTGCCAGGGAGTAAGCCACCCACCATGTTAGGAAGTGAGCCAAAAAGGATGTTTTGTCGTATATCGGTCTGAACGCCAATGCTCTGTTGAACATTGAACAGACAGATAAATAGACTCGGATTTTACACAGAAGAATATCAAACCCCAGGAACAACGTTTCATGCTTAGGGTCTCATCCACCTTTTGTTGGAGATACCAGCATGACAGCTGTACCATCACCAACACTTTTGACTAGAGGTCCAAGATATGGGGACTCGGACCCAACCCTGGAGAGGCATGTCCACATCATGTTCAAGACATAAGACTCAAACACAAATCCATATGGAAGGTTGCAGGTCTACAGAACAGATCCCAACGCAATTTCAAACCTCAAATGTAAAGGCTGCTCGCTCCAAACAATACCCGAGACTCCGGACGCCCAGACCCAATGCAACAACCCCGCAATATCCTATCCTACATACCCTAGACTTCTAACGCACACCTACACCCGAACCCTAACCCAGGGTTCTGACCCAGACCCAACACCTGTGCCATATCAAAAGTAACATAAAAATCGAATTGTGCATCCTCATCCAACTTTGAAGATAGCATCAACAACACAATTCTAAGGACCGGGACTCTTCGTTGAACATAAGATCAACATTGACATAGGGACGCAGACACTATGTTCATGATAACATCAACAAAAGAACTGTCACACTATATCGACGTACAAGTCTACAATGAGCAGCAAATCCTGGATAAGCCTCTGACCTGCACGTCAGACCCATATCCTTATTTGGATCCAGACCACAATCCATATTCATACTCCTAACCTAGGTTCACATCCCCATCCAGACCCAAATCCAAACCCAGTCCTTGTTCTAGACATAGGACGTAGATACGGTTCCACATGAGAGGTTGGAGGTCCACTTGGCCATCCAAACCCAATTCCAGACCCTCACCCAGAACCAACTTATATGCTATGTTGAATATAGCATCATCATTAACGTGTGCATGTTGATCAACATGCGCACTATAGCACAACTTCACTACAAATATGACATGAGGTACATTCAAACGCTTTCTGAAGCCTACGACCCAAACGGATCCTAACACACATCATGCATGTGACCAGACCCCTGACCCATACCCGTGACCCTAAGCTGTGACCTTGACTTGTCCCCCTGACATGTGACCGAAACCCGAATCCAAACTTGTGAAGACTTGTGACTCATACCCTAACCGTGATGAACGACCTGTTACTCAAACCATCATCCCTCTATCTTTGAAACCCATACCCTAACCATGGCGACCAGGCCAGCAACCCAAACCMTGACGGAGAACCAACCCSCATGCTATGTTGTATATAAATCATMAAGATGAACTTGTACATCCCGATCAATATGCGCATTGTACCACAACTTCACTAGGAATATGACATGAGGTACATTCAAACGCTTCCCRAAAACTGTGGCACACCCATACRCATTACGACCCARACARATCCTCACACAGATACCATGCATGTGATGAAAATTGTGACCTATACGCATAACCTTGAGCTGCGACCRTGACTTTTCACCTTCACCCGTGACCTTGRCCCTGACCCAGATCTGTCACCCAGACCTATGACCCAAACCCTGACCCARACCTGTCACCCAKATCCTAAGCATCACGACCAGACCTGCAACTTAACTGCACCCGACGAATGCACATCTGCACACCATAAATTTGAAATGCACACCTAGACCAGGACGCCAACCCAAACTTCCGACCCGGATCCCACACCTGTGCTATATTGAATACGACATCGTGCGTATCATCGTGCAACTTCGAAGTTGGCATCAAGGTCGCATCAAAATAGATGGGGACCCAAACGATTTATTAAAGATATGGGACATCAACGCAGACATACGGACCCAGATGCTCCTTTCAAGATAAGATGGACATTGATATGGGGACCGGTTGCTTTTTTTTAAGTGGACAATGTCAAAATCAGGCTTGGAAGGCGGACAAAACAACATTTTAAATAATAGAAATGATGGGGCCTCAAAAAAAATTGAGGAAAAAAAACATCACTCACCTTTTCGACGAAAGGATGGTCAACTACTGCTGAAGCTGAAAGGGATACAACAACTTTACGAGCAATGGAGACAACATGTTCATGTACGACTACACAATAGGCAATATAACAACGGAATGTAGCAGCAGCGCTATACAGAGACATGTTAAACTTACCTTCCCTATCCCTTCCTCCCCTCCCCTCCCGTTTCTCTCTCTCTCTTTCTCTTCTTATGCCTTAGACCTCATGCATACACATAAAATTTATAGGCCAAATAAATAATACCTTTACCAGGTAGAATTGCGAAGATAAAGCAAACAGGTAATCAACACTAAACAAGAAGGATTGCAGGCAGTAAAATCACTCCAGCCGCGTGATCCTCCGGGCGTGAGATCCATACTTATAGCCGCAATATCATGATGAATATAATGTCGATCTACACGTATAGGCCACTGCTCTTTTGAATATAACATCAACATCAACATGTGCATCTCGAGGCAATCCTGAATATGACATCAACATAGACATCGGGACGCAGATGCTCCGTTGAGGATAAAATCAACATAGATATGGAYACTYRGACGSTTTGTTACAGAGGACAATTTCTAATGCAGRCCTAGACGTAGACCCTAACCTAGACCTTTGACTCAAGCACATGCCCTGCATTGCTATTTTGAATATAAGATCRGACCTTGASCAAGACCCTAACCCGRACATCTATCCAAAGTCCAACACCAATGCTCTTTCGACTATAACATCAAAATGAACATGTGCATCTCGAAGCAATCTTGAAGATGACTTCAACATAGATATCGGGACGCAGATGCTCCGTTGAAAACAATACGGACATAGATACGGATACCAGGACACTTTGTTAAAGAGGACAATGCCTACTGCATGCCGACACCTAGACCTCTGTCTTAGGTCGCTGCTCTCGATTGCTATTTTGAATATAAGATCAGACCTTGACCACGACCCTAACACAGACTTCTGACCCAAATCCAACACCTACGTTATTTTGCCTATAACATCAAAATCAACATGTTAGACCGTTTCTATCCTGAAGATGACATCAACATAGACATCGGGACCCAGATGCTCCATTGAAAATAAGATCAACATAGATATGGGGATTCAGGCGCCTTTTTTAAGTGGACTTTAAATTGGACCGCTGCCTCGGATTGGTATTTGAAATATACGATCAGACCTTGACTATGACCCTAACCCGGACATCTGACCCAAGTCCAACACCTATGTTTTTTTTTACTAAAACATCAACATCAACATTTGCATCTCAAGGCGATCATGAAGATGACATCAACCAAAGCCCCATTACCCAAATGCTCTGTTGAAGATAAGATCAACATCGATATGGGGACCCAGCTGTCATTTTTATGTGGCCCACACAGCTTGGCCTTTGACCCAGATGCTGAGAACTTGACCAATAACTCGTTTTCTACGTACTCAGACCGTTGCCTTGCATATGGAGTCTTGGACACTTTTTTTTTAAGTGGACAATGTCAAATGCAGGCAAGGACCCAGACCCTAACCCGGACCTTTGACTCAGACCGCTGTCCTTCATTGCTATTTAAAATATAAGATCAGACCTTGACCACGACCCTTACGCGGACATCTGACTCGGACATCAAAATCAACATGTGTATCTCGAGACAAGCTTGAAGAAGACATTTACATAGACATCGGACCGAGATGCTTCGTTGAAGATAAGATCAATATAGATATGGACACCTGGATGCTTTGTTAAAGAGGACTATGTCTACTGCACGCCTAGACCCCGACCCTAACGCAGACCTTTGACTCAGACCCGTACAGTGCATTGTTGTTTTGAACATAAGAACGGACCTTGCCAAGGACCCTAACACGAACTTGTTACCTGTATCCAACACATATGCTATTTCGACTATAACATAAAAGAATCAACATGTACATCTCGAGGTACTCTTGAAGATGACATCAACATACACATTAGGACCCAGATGCTCCATTGAACACAAGATCAATATAGATATACGGACCCGGAAACTTTTTTATGCGGATAATGTCAAATGCAGACTTGGACCCAGATCCTAACCCCGGTGTTTGACTTCAACTGCTGCCCTGCATTTCTATGTTAAATATAAGATGAGACCCTGAGCACAACCCTCCCCGAACATCTGGCCCCAGTCCAACCCCTACGCCATTTCGACTACAACATCAAAATCAACATGTGCATCTGGAGACAATATTGAAAATGACATCAACATAGACATCGGGACGAAGTTGCTTCGTTGAAGATAAGGTTAAAAAAAATAAAAAATAAAAACAATAACGACGTTCAGATGGACACAAAGGGTTAGGTAACGTTCTGGATCACCAGTAGGCAGCAGAGTCAGAGTTGTGGAAGAACTTTGCAGCGGTTTGAAAGTCAAACACCAGGCATAGCTAGCACAAAGCACAAACAACATGTGTCAGAGTGGACACTACATAGCACCGGGGATAAAACAGAGCACATCGCAAGAGGGAGACAATGCGTACCACTTAGCAAGTCACACAACCGCTAGTTCACCGTGTATCTCAGAGCCTAAAAAAGGTTAAACAGCAAGCAAGAAATGCCTGCAGCAAAGAAATCAAAGAAAGCACTTAGAAAACACATTAGCAAACACTGGAGGTGACGTGGTGTGACTCTTCAAGTTGTGTTCGGGCATTTCCATGACACATTTTCTCTGTTGCGGCCGGCTCCCATGGAAGCACCCAATAACTGACCACGTCCCGCAAAAGTCAGTTTGTCTGTCCAAGGAGGTTGCAGCATGATTCAGTCCATGACCAGACGCCACAAGGCGAGGGACAAATCTGTTGCAAGAAGGTTTGTGGTTAACGAAGGCCTCTCTCTTTCTCTCTCTCTCTCTCTCTCTCTCTCTCTCTCTCTCTCTCTCTCTCTCTCTCTCTCTCTCTCCACACACACACACACACACACGGAGCGAGGAAGCATGTGCAAAAAATAGAAGGAAACGAAAACATCATCCTCACAAACGGAAAGGGGCACCAGGAAGAAAGAAACAAAATTACGAAGAACTCAATTACAATGAAACTTTTGGCAGCGGAGTATAAATTATTGACAGCATTGGAGAACAGAAGAAGAAAAGACAATAAGCGTATGAAGGTTCATGAAACATATCTATAATATTGGCAATGGAATTTTAGGAGGTTGCAGGCCCGGACACTGTTTTTTCTCTAGATACATCTATGGCGGACTCTTTCTGAACTATCAGCATCTGTCATCCTGCATTTTTCGGCAGCTGTAACGGAAGCACAGGAAGGAGCGGGCTGGGTTAGGTAAGTGTTCACCCTGGTTTCATCACCTACAGTGGTCTCAACAAAGGAAATAATGGGGCTCAAAAGCTGCACAAACAAGTACGACAAGGTGAAGAAGGAAAGCAGAGAGCAATGATGATAAACAGTCCGGGTAGCAAGGGAGACTGCGAATAACAATGGGAAAAAAAGAAAAAAAAAAACAGAAAAGGCAAAGAGTAAAGGAAGAATCTCTTGCGGGACACGCGTTAGAAATGAACGCTGACAAGAGCATTGGCATTGGCCTACACAAGGTGGAAACGCATAAATCGAGAAATTGTGTCTACGGTTTAGGGTTTAGGTGCAGAAACGAATGAGAGACGGTTTACGGTTCCAGAGCATGGTTTACGGGTTTAGGGTCTTAGGGTTTCAAGGTTTTGGGGCTGAAATTTAGGGTTTAAGGTGTTCAAAGAAATGTACTCTTCCTCCCCTCCCTCCCCCCCCCGGCCATCAAAACCTTAAGTTGTCCTCTGTTGTCGTTACTCGCTATCTAGTTCTTACTAGTACGACGGTGATTTCACCCCCCCCCCCCCCCCCCCCCCCCTCTTTTCCCAGAGAGCCCACAACCCTCCCCCCCCCCCCCCCCCCCCCCCCCCCCCCCCCCCCCCCCCCCCCCCCCCCGCTCCTCCATTTCTTCGTGCCGACTCCCCCGCGG
>BFEA01000271.1:104164-123136 GCA_003427395.1 Chara braunii
TTTGAATATAAGATCAGACCTTGACCACGACCGTAACACAGACTTCTGACCCGAATCCAACACCTATGCTATTTTGCCTATAACATCAAAATCAATATGTTAGACCGCTTTTATCTTGAAGATAACATCAACATAGACATTGGTAACCAAATCCTCCATTGAAAATCAGATCAACATAAATATGGGGAGTCATGCACCTTTTTTAAGTAGACTTTGAATTGGACCGCTGCCTCGGATTGCTATCTGAAATATAAGATCGGACCTTGACTATGACCCTAACCCGGACATCTGACCCAAGTCCAGCACCGATGTTTTTTTTACTATAACATCAACATCAACATTTGCATCTCAAGGCAATCCTGAAGATGACATCATCCTAAACATCGGGATCGAAATGCTCTGTTGAAGATAAGATCAACATAGATATGGGGACTCGGCCGTAATTTTTAAGTGGCCCAAACCGCTTTAGGGCCACAGAACATATCCCAATGTCTGCTTTCTTCCTCGTGGAGGGCTGCAGGTCTACAGAACAGATCCCAATGCAATTTCAAACCTCAAACACAATGGTTGCTCGCTCCAAACAATACCCGAGACTCCGGATGCCCAGAACCAATACAACAACCCCGCAATATCCTATCCTACATACGCTAAACTTCTAACGCACACCTACACCCGAACCCTAACCCAGGGTTCTGACCCAGACCCAACACCTATGCCATATCAAAAGTAACATAAAAATCGAATTGTGCATCCTCATCCAACTTTGAAGATAGCATCAACAACATAAATCTAAGGACCGGAATTCTTCGTTGAACATAAGATCAACATTGACATAGGGACGCAGACACTATGTTCATGATAACATCAACAAAAGAACTGTCACACTATATCGACATACAAGTCAACAACGAGCAGCAAATCCTGGATAAGCCTCTGACCTGCACGTCAGACCCATATCCTTATTTGGATCCAGACCACAATCCATATTCATACCCCTAACGTAGGTTAACATCCACATCCAGACCCAAATTCAAACCCAGTCCTCGTTCTAGACACAAGACGTAGATACAGTTCCACATGAGAGGTTGGACGTCCACTTGGCCATCCAAACCCAATTCCAGACCCTCACCCAGAACCAACTTATATGCTATGTTGAATATAGCATCATCATTAACGTGCACGTGTTGATCAACATGCGTACTATTGCGCAACTTCACTACAAATATGACATGAGGTACATTGAAACGCTTTCTGAAGCCTGCGACCCATACGGATCCTAACACACATCATGCATGTGACCGGACCACTGACCCATACCCGTGACCCTAAGCTGTGATCTTGACTTGTCCCCCTGACACCTGACCGAAACCCGAACCCAGACTTGTGAAGACTTGTGACTCATACCCTAACCGTGATGGTTCCAAGAAATATCTCTTGCTCAGCACGTCCAGACTTGAGGCAGAAAAACCCATAGAAGGTGAGGTAATCATTTTGAAAGAACACCTCCCCGGACGGATCCTCACGTACATACCACAAATTTGTAATGCACCCGTAGACCACGAAACTAAGCCAGATTTCAACATGAGCATTCAACTCTCAAGATTGCATAAAAAGATTAGTGTATATACGGGGATCCAGATCCTATCGTCATGACATCATCAATGTAGAAAAAAATAGATATATCCAGCACAAAAAGAAGTGAGGAAAAAAAAAAGAATAAAGGAGGAGCATATAATTATTCAGAGGAACATTGGAAGAAAAATTAAATCCCTGACTCCAAAATGGGTTCGGAGGGGAGAGAGCACTTACCACTTTGTGACTGCACAAGAAACCATGCACCTAAAATATGCAGCAATGACAGTGTGTTTCACAGGAACCCTACAAAAGAGACAAATTACATATTGCATTAAGACAAGGCCAAGGTGACTAGTGCAGTTGTCGAGTGATTGCTCTTCAAAAAGAGTAAATGTTTTTCTATTTGGCGGAGCCTCGAGGTAAATGCTCAACTGCTCCATTTAGCCAGTTTCCTTCAATGATACCATCACAATCACAATTTCCAAATATATAAAATATATATCTGACATAACATTAAACTAGACACACATAAAAATATTAACGGTTTTCAATCCAGAGTCTCATTTCTGAGACCCATTCGCTAATCCCAGTCCCAGGTCCTTAGACTGAATGGTTAACATCTTTATTACGCCAGTTTCCTTGAATGATTGTTGAGACCCGTTAAAGAGTTGAATGGGGTAATTATTAAACTGAATTGTAAGGTAAATTATTCAGCGAATTACTTATCATTTGACTAATTTATGCATCATATTTTCATGTGTCGAAATTCGTGGTTGAAAGTCCTCATTGGCATTCCATGTCCAGTGTCCCAGTCGTAAGTTGCAGTCCAAAGTTCCAGACGAACGTCTTAGTCCAAAATCGAAGTTCTGGTTCAAAGTTTCAATCCATACTCTAGGTCCAAAGCCTTTGTCCAAAAACCCAATCCACAGTCCCAGTCCAGAATCCCAATCTAGAGACCCAATGCAGACTACCAGTCCAAAGACATAGTCCACAGTCCCTGTCGGGGGGGGAGGGGGGGGGAGGGTAAATATTGAAGTTCATATTGACCAGAACATCACAATAGGCATATGAACCACAACTTTCTGTCGAAGATATTATCAAAATAGATATGGGGTTTGACATAGAATATTGAGTATGACATCAAACTAGATAAAGGACTGCATTAAGGAGGGTTTGTATTGTAGATAACAACAAAGATATTGATGGAACCCCAATGTGGCAGTGTCTCGATCAAGATTCCCGGTATGCGTGTCGTAGTCCTCATTCCTAGTAAATGCCCTAGTTTGGAGTCTCAGTGCATAGTCTTACTCGAGATTCCTAGTTGAGACTCCTCATTCAGATTCTCTGTCCTAATTCCCAATCCTAAGTCCCCGTCCACAGTCGTTGTCAAAAGTCCTATACCAAAATCCCAATCCAAAGTCCAAGTTCTGGTCAAGAGTCCAAATCCAAATTCCGAGTCCAGAGCTTTTATCCAAAGTCCTAATCCACAGTCCCAGTCCAAAGTCCCACTACAGAATCCCAATCCAGAGTTAATATTAAACTTCAGATTGACCAGAACATCACAATACGCATATCAACCACAACTTTTTGTCAAAGATATTATCAAAATAGATATAGGGACCTTGTACATAGAATATTGAGTAGGACATCAAAATAGATAAAGGACTGCATTAAGGAGGGGCTGTATTGTAGATAACCACAAAGAGATTGATGGAACCCCAATGTGGCAGAGTCCCGATCAAGATTCCCAGTATGTGTGTCGTAGTCCTCAGTCCTAGTAAATGCCCCAGTTTGGAGTCTCAGTGCATAGTCTTACTCGAGATTCCCAGTTGAGACTCCTCATTCGGATTCTCTGTCCTAATTCCCAATCCTAAGTCCCAGTCCAGAGTCGTTGTCCAAAGACTTATACCAAAATCCCACTCCAAAGTCCAAGTTCTGCTCCGGAGTTCAAATCCAAATTCCGAGTCCAGAGCTTTTATCCAAAGTCCTAATCCACAGTCCCAGTCCAAAGTCCCACTACAGAATCTCAATCCAGAGTTAATATTGAACTTCATATTGACCAGAACATCACAATACGCATATCAACCACAAATTTCTGTCGAAAATATTGTCAAAATAGATATGGGGTTTGACATAGAATATTGAGTATGACATCAAAATAGATAAAGGAATGCATTAAGGAGGGGATGTATTCTAGATAGCAACAAAGAGATTGATGGAACCCCAATGTGGCGGAGTCCCGATCAAGATTCCCAGTATGTGTGTCATGGTCCCGAGTTCGAGTAAAAAAAATGCCCAGTTTAGAATCTCGGTGCATAGTCTTACTCGAGATTCTCAGTTGAGACTCCTCATTCAGATTCTCTGTCCTAATTCCCAATCGTAAGTCCAAGTCCAGAGTCGTTGTTCAAAGTCCTATACCAAAATCCCAGTCCAAAGTCCAAGTTATGGTCGAAAGCCCAAATCCAAATTCCGAGTCCAGAGCTTTTGTGCAAAATCCAAATCCACAGTCCCACTACAGAATCCCAATCCAGCGTTCCACTTGAGAGATCAAGTGAAGTGTCCAAATCGAAATTCTTAGTCTAGAGTCTCAATCTACTGTCCAGATCCAAATTCCTAGTCTAGAGTCCCCATATTAATATTTTCAATATAACATTAGACCTCGACCAGGACCCTAAACCGGACTTCTAACCCGGATCGAACACCTATGCTATTTTCCTGCTAACATCAAAATCAACATGCGCATCCCGAGGCAATCCTAAAGAAAACGTGAACATAGGTAGCGGGACTGAGATGCTCGTTTAAGATAAGATCAACAGTCCGAATGGGAACGCAAGCGCCGTTTTCAAGTGGAGTTCGACTTGGACCGCTGCCCTGCATTGGTAATCGAGATATAGGATCAGACATTGACCATGACCCTGTCACGACTCGCTATCCTGAGTCCGAAATTCTAGTTACAGTCCTCCATCCGAAGTCTCAATCACGACTCACTATCCTGAGTCCGAAATTCCAGTCTGACAAACTTGTACACATGAAACCAAGATTCATTCTCAGATGGACTCCCATGCCGTACTTTGCATTCAAAGAATTGGTTGCAACAACTTTCATGAGAGATAAGAAAAGTTATGGCCATCACAAAAAACAGTGAATACGACCATTCAGAGCAATATTGCCAAGAAAATAAAGTCCCTGACTCAAAAATGGATTCGAAAGGGAGAAAGCGCTTACCGCTTTGTGACTGCACAACAGACCCAACTGTGAAATGCCACAAAGACAATGCGTTCCACAGGAGCCCTGGAAACTTCGTCTAAGTACTGTGAAAGGGAGAAAGCGCTTACCGCTTTGTGACTGCACAACAGACCCAACTGTTGCATTCACAGTTGCCCTAACCTTTTGACTGGAGGTCCAACCCTGGAGAGGCATGCCCACATCATGTTCAAGACATAAGACTTAAACACAAATCTAGATGGAAGGCTGCAGGTCTACATAACAGATCCTAACACAATTCCAAACCTCACACAAAAAGGTTGCTCGCTCCAAACGATATCTGACACTCCGAACGCCTGGACCCAATGCAACAACCCCGCAATATCCTCTCCTACATACTCTAGACTTCAAATGCACACCTACAGCCAAACCCTAACCCAAGATTCTGACCCAGACCCAACACCTATGCCATATCAAAAGTAAGATAAAAATCGACCCTACATCCTCATCAAACTTTAAAGATAGCATCAACAACATAGATCTAAGGACCAGGACACTTTGTTGAACATAGGATCAACATTGACATCAGGATGCAGACGTCGTGTTTATGATGACATCAACAAAAAAATTGTCACACTATATAGACATACAAGTCTACAATCAGCTGCAAATCCCGACTTGGCCTTTGGCCTGCACGTCAGACCCATATCCTTATTTGGATCTAGACTGCAATCCATATCCATACCCTAACCTAGGTCAACATCCAAATCCAGACCCAAATCCGAACCCTGTACCTGTTTCAGACGTAGGACGTAGACACGGTTCCATCAGTGTCCCTCGTCTTAGTACAAAGTCCCCTTCTGTAAACCCTTAATGGTTCTAACCACTTTCCAAAGATTTGGGATGCGAATTCCTTGTTCGACTGTCATTTTAGATTGACAAGTATGTTTCTAGGTAGGCACACCATATGGCTGGCGGGTGGGCACGCCATATTGCTACTAGGTGGGCACACCACATTGGTGGTAGGTGGGCACAACATATCACTACTAGGTGGACACACCAGATTGCTGGCAAGGCAGCAATGGTTGTTTGGTGATCTCTAAATTACGACTTCAAAAGGAAAAAAACAAAAACACTGCTCTGACGGACTTCATGCAGCAATAGACAGTTAGCGCACTAAACTAAGTCAACGACTGATTGAGGAATGCATAACGAATGACGAACTTCGACTGTTTGACTGAGTTACTCAATCAGTGATTGATTGAGGAATGCATAACCAAGTCCAATATCTCTTGCCAGCTTCGGATAAGAAGCACAGGCAGCAAGCTCCGCCAACACGCACGATAGTAAACCGATTGCAAGGACCTATAGAAGTAACACGTAGCAATAGTCAAGAACTGATCGCCGATGAATGCAATGGGAGATCTCTCGATTGACAAGGTTTTTTACCAGATAGTATAGTCATTGATTAACTTCGAAGTAGATGTTGAAACCGTTGACATATGCACCTCGAGGCAATCTCAAAGATGACATCAACATAGCTCTCGGGACCAAGATGCTCCATTACAAATAAGATGAATATGGATATGGAAAACGGGGCGCTTTGTTAAAGAGGATGTCCCTACCGCATGCCTGCACCCGGACCCTGACCCAGATCTCGACTCAGGTCGCTGCCCTATATTGCAAATTTCACTATTACATCAAAATTAACATGTGCATCTCGACGCAATCTTGAAGATGACATCGACATAAATATCGAGACCCAAATGTTCCGTGGAGGATGAGACCAAAATAGATATGAGGATCCAAGCGCCATTTTTAAGTGGCCTATGGCTTAGACCGATGCCCTACATTACTATTTGAAATATAAGATCAGGCCTTGACCACGACCCCAACTCGGACATTTGACCCAATCCAACACATATGCTATTTTGACTATAACATCAAAATCAACATCTGCATCTCGAGACAATCTTGAAAATGACATCATCATATGCATGAGGACCCAGATGAACATAGATATTGATACCCGAACGCTTTGTTAAAGAGGACAATCTCTACTGTGTGTGTAAACCGAGTCTCTAACCCAAACCGCTGACTCTAGTGGCTGCCCTGTATTGCTATTTTGACAATAACATTAAAATCAACATGTCGGACCGCTTCTATTCTAAAGATGACATCGCCACAGACAGATACTCCATAGAAGATACGGGGACCCAGACGTCTTTTTTAAGTGAACTTTAACTTACACCATCGCCCCACATTGCTATTTGAAATATAAGATCTAACCTTGACCACGACAATAAACCGAACATCTATGGTATTTTTACTATAATATAAAAAATGAATATTTGCATCTCGAGACAATCCTCAAAATGACATCAACGTAGACAATGGGACCCATATGCTTTGTTGAAGATAAGATCAATGCAGATATAGGGACTCGGACCCAACCCTAATCTTTTGTCTGGATGTCTAACCCTGGAGAGGCATGCCCACATCATGTTCAAGACATAAGACTCAAACACAAATCCACGTGGAAGGCTGCAGGTCTACAGAACAAATCCCAACGCAATTTCAAACCTCAAACACAAAGGCTGCTCGCTCCAAACAATACCCGAGACTCCGGACGCCCAGACCCAATGCAACAACCCCGCAATATCCTATCCTACATAGCCTAGACTTCTAACGCACACCTACACCCGAACCCTAACCCAGGGTTCTGACCCAGCCCCAACACCTATGCCATATCAAAAGTAACATAAAAATCGAATTGTGCATCCTCATCCAACTTTGAAGATAGCATCAACAACACAAATCTAAGAACCGGGACTCTTCATTGAACATAAGATCAACATTGACATAGGGACGCAGACACTATGTTCATGACAACATCAACGAAAGAACTGGCACACTATATCGACATACGTCTACAATGAGCAACAAATCCTGGATAGGCCTCTGACCTGCACGTCAGACCCATATCCTTATTTGGATCCAGATCACAATCCATATTCATACTCCTAACCTAGGTTCACATCCACATCCAGACCCAAATCCAAACCCAGTCCTTGTTCTAGACACAGGACGTAGATACGGTTCCACATGAGAGGTTGGAGGTCCACTTGGCCATCCAAACCCAATTCCAGACCCTCACCCAGAACCAACTTGTATGCTATGTTGAATATAGCATCATCATTAACGTGTGTATGTTGATCAACATGCGCACTATAGCACAACTTCACTACAAATATGACATGAGGTACATTCAAACGCTTTCTGAAGCCTACGACCCAAACAGATCCTAACACACATCCTGCATGTGACCAGACCCCTGACCCATACCCGTGACCCTAAGCTGTGACCTTGACTTGTCCCCCTGACATGTGACCGAAACCCAAATCCAAACTTGTGAAGACTTGTGACTCATACCCTAACCGTGATGAACGACCTGTTACTCAAACCATCATCCCTCTATCTTTGAAACCCATACCCTAACCATGGCGACCAGGCCAGCAACCCAAACCMTGACGGAGAACCAACCCSCATGCTATGTTGTATATAAATCATMAAGATGAACTTGTACATCCCGATCAATATGCGCATTGTACCACAACTTCACTAGGAATATGACATGAGGTACATTCAAACGCTTCCCRAAAACTGTGGCACACCCATACRCATTACGACCCARACARATCCTCACACAGATACCATGCATGTGATGAAAATTGTGACCTATACGCATAACCTTGAGCTGCGACCRTGACTTTTCACCTTCACCCGTGACCTTGRCCCTGACCCAGATCTGTCACCCAGACCTATGACCCAAACCCTGACCCAGACCTGTCACCCAGATCCTAAGCATCACGACCAGACCTGCAACTTAACTGCACCCGACGAATGCACATCTGCACACCATAAATTTGAAATGCACACCTAGACCAGGACGCCAACCCAAACTTCCGACCCTGACCCCACACCTGTGCTATATTGAATACGACATCGTGCGTATCATCGTGCAACTTCGAAGTTGGCATCAAGGTCGCATAAAAAAAGATGGGGACCCGAACGATTTATTAAAGATATGGGGACCTTCTTGTCTTGCTTCCTTAATGACATTATTAAAAGAACCATCACTCGAGACACTGCTCCTATGTAAACCTCACCTCATTCCACCATCCATAGTTTATATTCACACCATCAACATCTGGATCCTAACACACATCCAAACACGCATACTGATCAATCCAGACTCAAAGTACAGGCATGCCCAGACCCTGTTTTAGAAGCAGGACTCAGACAAAGCTCCATATGAAAGGCTAGAGGTTTACCTAGCCGATCTAAACTCGGTTCGGTACCTCGAATTCATGGGTGCTTTTGAAGCATACCTCAAACTCACGACGCTGAAACACGCATCCATACCTCGAACATGCCTACAATTCTATGCCAGATGCAAGAATTAGACAGAGTTTCAGATGAAAGGTTGCAAGCTAGCACAGCATATCCGAACACGATTCTAAACCTCAAACTCAAATGTTATTCCAAAAACATTATCTAAGACTCAGCAGGCCCATAATCGAGGCAAAAAACACTGCAAATGCTAAGGTAACCATTTTGAAAGAGGACCTCGCCAGAAGGGTACTATTTTCTTAGGATTCTTAGGATAAATTTGATTTCATTAGATGAGGACAAAAAGTTGATTACATTATGTTAATAATCACTAAATACAAATAGTCGTAAAACTGCATATCCCAAACAAAACCATCAATGTTCCATGACTGGAGACTTAACGCCCAACAGCAAGGAAGAATTTCAGGTGCTGCCAAAAAACGTATAGGGAAAACAAATGTACTATTGTAACACGTACCGGTCACCGTATGCCATGACCTCAAAAGTGGCGACCACATCTTGTCAGTGAAGTTGCACACGACTCTGGACGCCCAATAAATGAGGTATTCACCCTATGTAGTCCGCTATTGCATCTGCTTGACCATTTTTCTCAAGGACACAAACTGTTCCCTTCCCTCCCCTCCCCACAAACATATGTGCTCGGCCGACTTCGCCCTCCGTTCTCCTCCTCCACTCCACCACCACCTTGCCATCTTCCTGAATAGTGTTGAACACAATTCCAATGAGTTTGTGACACGGAGCAGAAAGTGAAAGCAGTTGCACATGTGGCATATTGTGCATATCGGGAATTTAAACCAAAGGTATCCAAATTGATTGCGATCACATGAATGTTGCATTTCGTGAGTGTGAAAATGAGCTTTTGTGTGTGTGTGTGTGTAGTCACTTGTGTGTGTACCACTGTGTGAGGGTGTGTTGTGATTGGCAGTGTGTATGTGCACTTGACCAATTGGCTGTAAGAGTCTTAGCACGTCAAACATAGACGATCAAATCGGACCATTTTTCTTGTAAGAGTCTGTGCACTTTACCCGTTGACTGTAAAAGCGTGTATTCCCCAACACTGCACACAAGTAGTAATAGCCAAGAACGATAGTCCAGGGAAAACGGTAAGGCAAAGCAAAAAATGAGTATATCCTACTTTGAGAAAAAATACAGAAATGTATGTTGTTCATCGAAATTTGAATCCTTGTCCGATTACTTAAAGGCCGTGTAAGTGAATAACAAACAACAAAGGGATATAGTAGCGAATACGAACGATGCCTCAAGAGATTAAAAAATTTAGTCTACGACCAATACAACAATAATGTAAAAGATATGCAACATCACTCTAACAGCAATAAGAAAACAATGTAACCGACATATAATAGCAACAATCTAACTGCAGTGACACAGTAACACTCTGTTGACAAGCCCAGTCTTAGAAACGCATCAAACAAAAAGCCAAAAGCAATGAATCTTAATGTACAAGCAATGAATACGGAATGCGGACGCCTTTTTTATGTGAAGTTTTACTTTCACCGCTGCCCTACAATTCTATTTGGAATATAAAATCAGATCTGAACCACAACCCTCACCCGGACAAGTCACCCAAGTCGGACACGTATGTTATTTTGACTATATCATCAAAATCAACATTTCCAACTCGAGGCAATCTTCAACATGACATCAAAATTGACATCATAACCCGGACACTCCGTTGGAGATAAGATAAACACGGATCAGACCTTCACCAGTACCCTAACCCGTACATCTCACTCAAATCCTATACCTACACTATTTTGACTATAACATCAAAACCAACATGTGCAATCCGAGACGATCTTGAACGTGACATCAACATAGACATCACGACCCTCATGCTCCATTGAAGATGAGATCAACTGACATCTGCAATCTCGGGCGCTGTACTAAAATAGACAATATGAAATGTAGGGTCAGACCGCGACCCTGACCCGGACATGTGACCCAATTCGAACAGCTATGCAGTTTTGACTATATCATTAAAATCAACATCTCCATATTGAGGCAATCTTAAAGATGACATCAACATGGACATTGGGACCTTGATATTCCACGTCAGATAAAATCAACATAGACACGAAGACCCATTCATTTTTTAAAGACGACCGCCTACTGCATGCCTAGACCCAGACCGTACCCCAAATCTCTGACTTAAGTTGTTGCCTTGTATTACTATTTTCAATATAAGATCAGACCTTTACCACGATCCTAACTGAGACTTATAAACCTAACATTAAAATCGACATTTGCATCTCGAGATAATCTTGAACATGACATCAATTTAGACATCAGGGACCTGGATGCTCCGTTGGGGATAAGATAAACACAGATCAGACCTTCACCAGTACCCTAACCCCTACATCTCACTCAAATCCTTTATCCACATTATTTTGACTATAACATCAAAATGAACATGTATGCTCTCGAAACAATCTTGAACATGACATCAACATGTATGAAACGCAAGCCCAGACCACGACCCTGACTTGGACATGTGACCCAATTCGGACAGCTATGCTGTTTTGACAATATCATCAAAATCAACATCTCTATCACGACACAATCTTGAAGATGACATCAACATAGACATCGGGACCCATATATTCCGCTTCAGATAATATCAACATAGACGCGAAGACCCAGATGTTTTTTAAAGAGGATAATGTCTGTTGCATGCCTAGTCCCAGCATACATCTGCAACCTCGGGCGCTTTACTAAAATAGACAATATCAAATGTAGGGCCAGACCGCGACCTCGACCTGGACATGTGACCCAATTTGAACATGTATACTGTTTTGACAATATCTACTGGCTGCCTAGATCCATACCCTAACCCGGACCTCTGATTCATGTCGCTGCCCTGTATTACTCTCTGAAATATAACATCTGATATTTAGCACGGTCCTGCCTACGCTATTTTTACTACAACGTCAATATCAACATGTGTATTTCAAGCCAATCCTGCAGAAGAAATCAGCGTAGACATCGGGACCCCGAGGTTCCGTTGATATTGAGATTAATATAGATATGCGGACCCGAACGCCTTTTTCAAGTAGACTTTAACTCTGACCGGTGCCAATATTGCTATTTGGAATATAAGATCAGACCTTGACCCCAACCCTGACCTCAACATCTGACCTAGGTGAAGAACCCATGTTATTTTGACCATAACAATACAATCAACCTGTGTATTTCGATGCAATCTTGAAAATGACATCAACGTCAACATTGTGACCCATATGCTTTATTAAAGATGAGATCAAGATAGTTATGGGGACCCATATACTTTGTTAAAGTGCAGTCTTTCAAATGTTGGTTTTGACCCAAACCCATAACCGAGATCTTTGACTCGGGCTACTTCCCTACCTTGTTGTTTTCAAAACGAATCAGACCTAGACTAAGACCTTAACCTGGACCTTTGAATCCGGGCGCTGCCCTGTAATGCTTTTTTGAATATAAGATCAAACCTTGACCAAGACCCTAACCCTGACATGATACCCAAGTCCAACAGCTACGTTATTTTGACTATATTATCAAAATAAACATCTGCATCGATTCGAGGCAATCTTGAAGATGACAACCCTAATGTTGCGTTGAAGATAAGATGAACATTGATATGGGGACCTGAACACTTTGCCTCAGTGGACAATGCGAATTGCAGGTCTGGACCAATACCCCGAAAGCGGACCTTTGACTCCGACTGTTGCCCTTCCGTGTGCCTTTTAAATATAAGATGAAACCTTGACCAGACCTTTGACTTAGGTCATTGCGCTGTTTTGCTATTTTAAATATAAGATCCGATCTTGACCAGAACCCTAAGACGAACTTTTGACCCAGATCCAACACCTTTGTTATTTTGACTATAACATCAAATTCAACGTCTGCATCGTGGAAATCTTGAAGATTGGATCAACGTAGACATCGACCCCTTTTATAAATCCACAATATCAAATATAGGTATGGGTCAAAAACTGGTTTGTATGCTAAGTTCGTAATATAAACAATAGGCGTTACAAAAGGAGCTCGCGGATTCATGACCAAGAAACAGTGAAAAAACACAGTTCGTGGATACATGACAAAGAAACAATAATGAAGCACAATGAATTTGACTGCACCTGACAGCAAGGTCATATATCCTTTATGTGGCCGCGGTGAGACGATGCCACAAGAGAGGAAATTTGTACCACTTACCGCTCGGTTGTTCACAACATAATACACCACCTCGCAACACATACAAGCATCGAGCACGACACTTTGCACCGATCATCAAACAACCCTGCAAGAAAGATAACAAACACGAAACATGACAAAAAAATTAGAGGATAAAACTCATCACATTTGTCTTACCGCCAGGTGCTCCCGGTTTCTGTTTCCCTTCCATGGGATGGATCGAACATCATGGGTCGCAACTCCTCTCCTTTCCCCTTGCTTTCGGTTCCCTTCTCGCTTACTACCTTTATCCGTTGCCTTCTTTGCCGACATTCCACCTCCTCCACAAACCTCTTCATCTTCCATGTTACTCCTCCACCCTTCTTTCGCTTTCCTTGTTTGTGTCCTCTTCGCTTAACTCCCCGTCTTCATCATTTTTTTCTTCCTCCTCCATTACCGCGGCCTCAATTTCTTCGTGTCCCTCTCCCTCTCCCCCGCCGTGTGACATGATCTCCAGCTGCTCCGCTGCTTCCCTTCCATGTGCCTCCGCGGAGGTGTCTGTCATCTCCGTATCCGACTCTTCCGCCGATTCCCATTTGTCCTCCCCTTCCTCCTCGCTCGACGACTCCTCTTCGTCCGCCGTTTCATATTCCTCCATTCTCACATCCTCCATTTCTTCCCCCCGCTCTTCCTCTTCCTCATCCTCCAATGTGCTCGTCGTTCCATCGGCAGGCTCTTGCTCCCCCTCTGCCTCATCCTCTTCCTCATTTGGTATCCGTGCGTGAACATTTCCGCTCCTATTTCTACCCTCCCTGTCCCGCTTCTTTCCCCGTGCCCGCTCCTCCGTTCGCACCCTGTTTGCATGCGTGGTTCTCTTCATTTTTTCTCCCTGGGTTTCCTTCCCTTCCTTGTACTCCCATGGCCTTTGCATATCTTTCCAGTTGTGAAGATTCAAGTATTCCAACGGCACATTCGCTTCCTAAAACGTGCTCATGCTAGTGAATTGATTGATACATGTGTCCACGTCCGCACCTGGACTGTCCCCCACCTCCGTGAAGAAACGTCGGAGACAATCTCTGTAACCCGATTCGGACCTCGTCAAAGACGACCTTGAATCTGGGGCCGACATTGTCCTGACTCGCTCGAGCACCTCCTCTGCATGTTCCACTGCACATTTTTGTGCGTCGTGGAGCTCCTCCCGCAGACAGCATGTGGGGTGCACATACACAAACCCTTTTCGCACCAGGTCGTCCACGATGTTCCTTCATCCTTCTCCTTCCTTGACCTCCACATCTGCCACAATTCTGTCGTAGCAATCACCGTACCAAGGATCGAGGTAAGCGAGCTGTTGTCCTTGCTCCATGACTTTTGTCATCTTCAGCACATGCATGAGGAGGTTATGAATGAGCGCGTGTTGTTTTCTCTCCATACCGTCTACGTGCGCGAGTCGTATGCGTTTCTCCGGCTCCCACAACCAAGGCGGCGGTTTTGGATGAAGTCTTTGACAATTCGGACAAGGATTCTCGCCGTCGATCCTCACGACCATGTCCTCTAGGTCGGTGATTTGCACGATACTGCAACACGCGCCTCCCGCCAGAGAACATGAAAATTTTTTGCATGTGCCGTGTCGTTTGATGGCAGCCCCCGTCGTTCGTATTATGCCCTTTAAGAACTCCGGCATCACAAACCATGGGTTCTCCTCACGCCTTATCAACGCGTTCACCTCCTTATTGATTCTCGGACACCATTTGCACCTCTCCGATATGACTAATCCTATTGCTCCCTCCACATGGACCGTCACGTGCTTCTTATCGGGCGTCGTCGATGCTGGCATAAACCTGAGGTAGGGGTGCTTCCAACAGCTCTTGAATCCCGGTAGGAAACGATAGAGCTCCTTCAGAATATTTAATTTGAAGTCTCTCTCCTCTTCTCCTTCTTCTCTGCCCGCCGCCTCCGCTTGCAAGAATGCTTTCGCATCGTTTTCCCCTGGCAAGTGCACCCACGACCTTAGCGACACATACTCTTCGTTTCCCCCCTGGTTCTCGTTGATTTTCTTCTCGATGCGGAACGCCGCCCTCCTTTTCTCCATGAATGTTAAGTCCTTGGAGATCCCGTTACGCATGGGAGCCTCGTCCGTGGTTGCGGCCCAACGCTGGTTTAAAGTCGGCAGCTCGTTTATCATGGCCTTCACGCTTGTGCACGTGTGCAACACATCCAAAATGGGAACGGTTGCAAAAGTCGGTTTCCCGCTGTATAGACTTGGTAGCCATGTCACAACGTACTTTGCGAGCGTCGGTCAGGAGTTCGCAGTTGAAGGCCCCGCGCCAACTGCTTCTCCATCCACATCCGGATCCCTCCTTCCTCGTTGTGAGTTCTCATCCGAAGCCGCCTCGGGTGTCATCCCCATTCTCCCCTCCGTGGCATATTCTCTGCTTCTTTCCCCCCTGCTGTCCCTCAAACCGTTGTGGCCTTCGCCGACCCCTTCTGCTGCACCCCTGCCCTCGTTTCCCGCCTCGTGTTTGCTTTCGTTAGAAATGGTTGAACTACGCCCCTCCTGAAGACCGGTTGTTTTTCTTTCCCTCGCCTCTTGCCGTGCCCTGTCGCCTCCGTTGTTCCCGTCTTCGCCCCCTCTAACAGATGAGGCATGGGGTGAACCCGCCTCTGTTTCCACTGTTCTTGGAAGGACAATATGATGGTCGCCTTCTTCTGGTCTCAGCTCGCTCACGAGCGCTTCCCGAATCTCGCATGCTCGAATGGAAAACTCGTCCATCTGAATGGCCATCAACCAATTGTCCTATACTCCTCCGCACCTCCCTTCTATCACGCGATGCTCTGACACAATTATGTATTCTACGGGCCGTCTGCGGTTCCCTTTCACCTGCGTCAGCCCGACACAAACAACAGCATGAAGACTTGAGTCCTCGTCATTATTTTTCAACATGCGTACTCTCTTGCTCAAATCTGCTGCATATTCCTTTGTCATCTTCCTCGAGGGCAAATCCACCTCCTCCCGTTCTGCTTCCTCCACCTCAAGAAAAAAAGTGGTGTCGATAAGCCTCCATACTATAACTGGTTTCCTTTGCTCCTTCGCTGGCGAATTCAGCGCACCTCTGAGCACTCTTTGGACTTCCTTCTTTTCTATTGCGCCGGCATTTGCGTACCCGCCTGACTCTTCAATATCACCCTTTGCCCTCAGGGCCGCAAAGGTAGGAGGACGCTGTTGAAAGATGAGCAGGGTTCTGAGAGCCCAGGCCGCGCCGAGGAAGGCCGCCTGAATGACCTCAATGGCATACGCCCGTAGGCCTCGGATCGGGGGGTTCGGAAGGGCGGGGCCGAATAGCAGCCAGTCGGTCCACTCGTCTGGAGACATCTGGGCACAATCCCCCCCCATCTCTTGCTTCCACCATTGCCAGAACTGCTGTTGCGGGGGGCACCCACACCACAAGTGGGGGAGGTCCTCGCATTCTGCTGCACAGTGTGGGCACTGCCCGTCCGAGTGTGACGAGCGCTTCACGAGCCACTGGTTCGTCGGGAGCGCCTGGTGAATGTTTAGCTAGAGGAGGCCTGCATGCTTGAGGTTAGGAAGCATTTGGAGGCGGCTGGCCATGGACTTCCATGCAGCAGGAGTCCACTTTGAAGTAGAAGTCCCCTTCAGCCAGCCTCGTCTGGCCCAGCGACTGGAGTTCCCGGTCCATTTGGTATGGCGCTGACAGAGTTCGGTAAATTTCTTTCGTGAAGACTTGATGCAGCGGGAGGGCCCGGCGCTGGAGGCCCTGTCTCCTCCAAGTCCACATAGCCGGGTCGATCGCCAGCTGGGCCGGGCGCCTTTCCGGGCAGAAGGCACGGTGCATGTTCCGGGCAAGGCCTTTCCTGTCCATGACCACCGAGACGGATCTGACGAGGTCCCGGGGGATCCATCCGTCCCTAGCCGGGGCGTGGACCAAGGGTTGTCCGAGGGCAGAGTCGGAGGGGGGGTTTTCCCAGGCTTCAGCTACCAACCAGGTCTCGCCAACACACGAGGTGATCTGGAATAACAAGCGGACCGGGTCATCAGAGGTAAATGTCACCCATTCCCTATCAAACCGCCGCGTCGTTCGACGAGCGTCCACCCAGACCCCCGAAATCGCCTGCTTGATGCCTTGTAACCGTTCCTTCTTATGCGTTCGACCATCAAGCTGCTTAAGTAATGTCGCCTCCTGTTGCCAGTCCCTGGACTGTGAGTCCCAGAGGTCTGCGACTCTCGCCACCCCAGCTTTGAGCCAAGCTTTACCAAAGGCACCCTTAGGCCCCACCCATGGGAACTGCTCCCCGTTGCTGTCCCGGATCGCCGGATTGCCGAACAGGGGCTACTGAAGAAGCTGATATGTCGACTCCGACGGTTTGAGCTCAAGCGGGGCCAGGTCCTGCCACAGCTTCAGAAACGGGGACCACAACGCACCTTTTTTAAGCTCCGTAAGGATGGTCGGCTGAACCAGGGCGAGCTCCATGTCTGCCGGATGCACTCGGGCAGACTCCGCCATGGTCTGCAGTGTCAGGGTTTTCCAGGGAGCGTGATCCTGCTCCAAGAGGAGCCACGGGACCGTGCGCAGCTGCAACGCCTGAATTTGAGTGGCCGGGTCGATCAGGCCCAGTCCCCCGCATGCTTTCGGTTGAATGCGCTTTCGCCAGGAAACGCGATGAATGGCATGCGGGGCAAACGGATCGTTCTTCCAAATAAACTTGGAAAGCGCAGTCTGGTACTCCCGCTGAGGGACTGGGCCCGGGGTTGACACAGCGGCTGCATACCAAAGCATTGCAGAGGCCGTTGTGTTCACTAGGAGCACTCTGCCAAATATCCCAGCGTCCACCGTTTTGCCACAAAGAGCAAGTCGCGTGGCTGCCTTCCTCATGAGCTGCTCCATCTGGGATCCGACAGTGAGGGCCTCAGGAAGGTCAATGCCCAGGTAAGTTGCCGTTTCTGACATCGGCTGAACACGCATCCCCTAAAACAAGGGGGCAGCAGTGAGATTCGGCACCAAGGCCACAGATTTGTGCTAGTTCATGCGTGCGCCAGCAAATTCCTCAAAGGTGGCCACCTGGTTTCTCAGTGCAGCGACGCTAGCCGGCGTGGTTGCCGTGACCGTACCCGTGTCGTCCGCGAAAGCTGATGATTTGAGCTGCCTGCCTCCTGGAAGAGGTAGCCCCATCAGGTCCTCATATTCGTATTGGAAATCAAAATCAAGTGAGCTTTTGCCCTTTTGCTCCACACAACATTTCCGTTCTCGTTGAGCTCATCTTAGGACACATGCGTTATCTTCTAACAGATGTGCCGCCCCAGCCAAACTCCCCACCTGACAATGYCTTTCGCTTGGATCGGACAGGCCACGAGGGCCTGCACCTTGGATCAAGAAGCAGGGGCAGAGCCCCAGCTTCACCTCACGAAATAAGTAAAATAACATTAAAAGTAGTGGTATTTCACTTGCGCCGTAAAGCTCGCACTTATTCTACACCTCTCAAGTCATTTCACAGAGTCGAACTAGAGTCAAGCTCAACAGGGTCTTCGTTCCCCGCCGATTCTTCCAAGCCCGTTCCCTTGGCTGTGGTTTCGCAGGATGGTAGATAGGGACAGTGGGA
>BFEA01000271.1:126553-153689 GCA_003427395.1 Chara braunii
GAGAGAGAGAGAGAGAGAGAGAGAGAGAGAGAGAGAGAGAGAGAGAGAGAGAAAGAGAGAGAGAGAGAGATACTATATTTGAACAGCGAGTCAATTCGCAGTTATCGGTGTTCGACAGAGCACCTTAAGGAAGTGGTCAAACACTCATTGGCCGTCTTCCCGGATTGCCATTTGCACTCGGACGGGAACGTTAATGCGAGGTTGATGTCAGGTCGTGATCTGTTTGGTGACTGACCACCTTTAAGAAGTGGCAGACCGCCTTCAAGAAGTGTCAAGCAGTCGTTGGTGATGGCTGTGTATTTGTTTCCCGCACGTTATCAGTTGTCGGCGCGGATTGCCATTAGCACTCCCAGGGAATTTGCATGTCCGCAGTGTGTGAGGTCCTTCTGTGGGATGCATCCGAGACAGTAACGTATCCAGCGGGGGCCAACAGCACTACATGTTTGCAACGCCGAGCACCCATCGGCACGTATACAAGCAATGAAAGTGATCACGAGCCTTCTACATCGGTAGAAATGACCACCTTCACGAAGTGCAAAATAGTCGGCGGTCAGAGGACTCTAGTGCTGAAAGCATTCTTAGGGGACCTTGCGGTCGTGTTCATAACTTATTGGCGTAGCAATAGATGCTCACCAAACAGTTTTGCATGTCGATTGTATGGACACATCATTTGATGCTTACAAGCAAGCACTGGCTGATTCCAGGACCTTCTACCCGGTGTGGATCTTTGAGAGCAGATTTGACGCAATCCACCATTAGATCCATTCCGGCGAGGGGGACCTGCCATCTTGCCGCTGTTTACTGTACTCATCACGTGGGAATCGACGACGTGAGGAACCGACAATGAACACTCTTAGGCGACTTTGGGGCCGTGTTTGAAACTTATCAGCGTAGCACTAGATGCTCGCCAATCAGTTTTGGATGTCGGTTATATCGACACATCATATGATGCCTTACAAGCAAACTGTGGTCGGATCCCGGCCCCCATCCCCGGTGTGGATCATTGAGAGAAGATTTGACGCAATCCACCGTTACATCCACATCGGAAAGGCGGACCGGTCATTCTGCCGCTGTTCAGTGTAGTCATCATGTGGGAGTCGACATCGCAAGAACCCGACGATGTTCCAATTGGGACGTGCTCTTGCTTCGTGATGTGCAGGTGCTTACCGACGGTGCGTTCGATCCCCTCCTCGACGTGAAGCAAAGTACGAGGGAACTGCTCAGGGTTCACACCAGAAGTGCGATTGAACTCGCACTTTGATGGAGAAGCAGGTGCGCACTCCGTCAGCGCGATGATTTAATATGGACATTGGCTTGTCATTTGTATATTCCTGGATGAAAATGTCATCAAATCTATGTGTCGAGAAGATACATATCCATTCATACAAGTATCTCTTGTCATTACAAATATCGAGATGGAAACATCTCAAGTTGCCTAGTGTTTTTCCAAAGGTGAAGTTGCACAGCACACGAAGAGTTTCCAGAAATCATTCAATGCAAAAAATTCATTCAATGGCAAATTGTAAAGTACACAGATGCATTTCCAAAAATCATTGAATGCAAAAAATCATGCAATCCCACATTTCAAGGTACACGGAGGCTTTCCAAAAATCACAAAGTACATGGAACCAATTTCACATTCCGCAAGACATGACACAAACGATAATCTTTTTCGCGATTTATCCATTTCGTCTAAAAGACAGAAGGCCTGTAAAAAAAATATCATTTTCTGCGAACTTGCGTAAATGATCAGTCTTCCAGTGATAACACAGAAGGTAACAATTTCGACAAATCATCAATTTTTGTGAACACCTCGTATTGATCCTTCTGGGTCAAACAACGTCGAAACACATGGGTCAAGCACACATACATTCTGGGAATAGCACAATTGATGAACATTTTTCCGAACTTGCAGTCATGAACAAGCTGGCGTTGACAACACACAAAGTAATCATTTTGGCAAATTTGGGGACACGAACGGTTTAATCACAAATGCACAGCATCCAAAGTGCGAATATGTTCGCATTTCTCATACGGAAACAACAGTCAGCATTCCGTGGAGAGCACGAGATGTATTCTGGGGATAACAAAATTGGTAATCATTTAGTGCACCGCTGAATCCGTAAAAGAACTTCAAACACACATACATTCTGGCGATAATTGGTTTCCGAATAGAGAAGAAGTTCGCAATTGTCATATGGAACCAACAGACAGCATTCAGTGGAGACAAGCAGAGGGGGTGAACCGTAAAACAGGGCGGCACGCGTAGAACAGGGGCGAGCCAAAACATGTGAAAGCTGGGCGGTCGGGGTGGGGCGGGGGAGGGGGGCTTTCACACCACAAAGTCTCGCGAAAGAAAGAGATAAGCACGAAATAATTTGGCGACCAATAAGAAATCGTTGATATCTTTCACCAATATCTTCCTAAATGAACCAGAGTATCGAGCCCCACGAGCATGAGTGTAAACAATGTCCACAAGAGGACGAAGACGTCCCATGAGCAACACAGGAGCACAACCTGGAAACGAACAAACGCAGCACGGTGCTGCCGCGGTCGTAGAGGACATAAGGAGAACAACCCGAAAACAAACAAAGGGAGCACAAAGCCAGGATAATCACATCCGATATGTAAGCGTCTACTTAAAAGATACTGCACCACGTGACTGGGATATTTACATCGGCATCTAAGATTCTACTTCATGTTAGCGTCCGCTGCAACCCTGTAGCGGATGTTGCGCGGCAAGCAATGAGAACAACCTGGAAACAAACAAAGGCAGCACGGCGCTCCCAAAAATCCTACGAGTAAAGATGACAGGTTCTTTGAAATGAAGAACCCTTAAAAAATTGCTACAGCACGAGGCTGGGATATTCACATCGACACCTAAGCGTTTACTTGATTAAAACGTCCACTGCAATCCGGTACCTCGTCAAAACAATAGCACAGCTCGAACCGACCGACTGCTAGACCAAGTGGGAATAGATTCGCACTTCTGCTTATGGCCTTTCGAAGAAAAAACTACACGTAATTTAACAACAGGGGTATTATTCAGAGCCTTGGAGTATGTCCACCGCAATCCTCAGCCTGATGTTTGGAATGTCGTTTTGGGCTATCGGAAATGGTGGCGGATAGCCGGGTGCAAGAAATGAAGCGAAGGCGAGCATGAAAACACCGCAGTTCGACCCGTCCGACTATTGAGGGACACCTTGAACAACGACCTTGGGCTCCAGGAGATCCAGTTTCATTTTTTAACCATATTTACAAACTGCTTCGTCATGGAGGTATTGCGTGAAGTTCGCAAGCACATCGGAAGAAAAACTGTCATCGTCGTGTAGGAGGGAGTCGTAGTACTCCGACCGTTGTTATCGGACACATAACAGGGTCCAATGCACTCGATTTTTATGGACAGGAATCAAGACCATGTGGTACGAGAAAATATTCACATATTTTGTCAATCTCGCAACCCTTTCATGACGATAGGTGTCACCGACGAGCTTGGTATAGAAAAAGGGACCGAAAATGTAAAGAGAGGGACACCCAAGCAACGTAGCATTGCCAAGCAAAGCCAAGTATGACTTCACCACCTCGTCGGAAAGCCATTCCTCCTAGACAAGAGTCTGAAGACTTTTTATGCTCAACGGAATTGAACTGACCCCTTTGCGAACCGAGGAAACCACCTCGTGGCCGTTGCTGAAATCTCCGCAGACGTCCTGCAGCATTCGCAAGTCCATAGCGCTAAGCTCCTCAGTGGGCAAGGGAACGCGAAAACATGATGTAGCCCCAACTACACAAACACCCACGAACAAGTGTGAGGAGTGACCAAAAGCACCGGGGCGAAATAACTAAGAAGTGTCTGCCCTTTTCCCGTAAATGTTGAATGTGTCCTTGGCGATGTACTTTAGATACGGGTCTCTCAAGACACCCCGTTTGGCATCGTCATCAGACCCATCAGACAAAGCCGGACGCTTTCAATAGACGCAGTCAAATGTTTCCGCAAAGTTTCCTCCTTATCTATTCCACAAGCCTTCAGAACCCTGACAACTCTCTAAGAAAGGCGAGGCATCTGGACCCTTTTAAACAACCCTACACTTGACAACTTCTTCGGTGAAGCGGACAATGAACTCCCTGAAAAACATTGCTCGCGCACGCGTTTTAAAGGCTTCATGGGCAGGGACATTGACAACCTCACACTTGTAAAACATAGAAAATAACCCACAACCCACAAACTTTTTTTTAACAAGTGGTAATAGGTATATGAGCCCATCACATCAGTTTGGACGAACACTGAGCTGGCTAGTGACAGATATGTGAGTGCTCCTATTCACAATTCTTACCGTGCTCGGGAGTCCTTTGAGGGAAATCGCCCTCCTGTCGCGCCATTGCGCCAACGTTCACGGAGGATTCGACGTTCTGCACCTCGGCCACGGCTGTGTCGCTAACCAGCTCGGTGGCAGCTGAGTCGCTAGGCAAGTCGATGGCTTCGTGAAGCAGCATTTCGCGACCGGCATTGAGGACAGACACTCGATCACCCTGTTCTGCACCGCAACGGGTGGACGACGAATCATGATCTTTCTGCTCTGGATCCATCTTGATGCTGACGACCACCTCACCGCCTTCCACGGAGGATTCGAAGTTCTGCACCTCGGCCACACCTGAGTCGCTAACCAGTTCGGTGGCAGTCGAGTCGTTTCCCAAGTCGATGGCTTCATGAAGTACCATTTCCCGATCGGTACTGAGGGCAGACGCTCGATCACCCTGTTCTTCACCGCAACGGGTGGGCGAAGAATCATCATCTTTCCGCTGTGGATCCAGCTGGATGCCAACCGTCACCTTACCGCCTTCCACCACGGTTTGTCCGCCTTTCTCATCACCATGAACCCGTGCCTCCACCACGGGTTCTTCTTCGCCTTTCTCATCGCCAAGAAGGCGAGCTTCCACGAACGTCCACTGACCTCCCTTAACTACACCCTCTCGCGTCGTGGCCACAGCCGAACCACTGTGCAGAACCTCTTCGGACGTCTCGATCACTAGCTCTCCTGCGTCGAGCCCCTTCACGACTTCGCGAGCCGGCCAATGTTGAGTCTCCTCTTCCCACTGCAGAGCATGCGTTTCCCCCGGAGCTGTTGTACTCTTGCTGTCAGTGTCCACGGACGCACCCTCCGAAGCATGACTTTCATACTCGGTACCCCCGGTCTCCAAGACTTTGCGAGACTGCCAGTGTTGAGTCTCCTCTTCCCGCTGTACAGCATGCGCTCCCGGAGAGCGCTCCTCTTCCCCAGGAGCCGCTGTACTCTTGCCGTCAATGTCGACTGGTACACCCTCCGAAGCATGATGTTCGTACTTGCCAGCCCCGGTCTCCAACACTCCTGCAGCGGGCCCCTCCAGCACGTCGCGAGACCGCCAGTCTCGAGTCTCAACGTATGAGAACGGAGGTGAGCAGGGGAACCCTGTGCCCAACTGAAGATGTGGGGGGTAGGACGTCATATTTTCTTGGCCCCGCCGAACTGTAGCGTCAGGAGCACTTCTGGCGGAAGGCCTTCAGGGCGACGTCAGCAACTCCGAATGTATTCGGAGTTTGTGGCGCTCGCCCGAGCTGAGGGAACTGACAGTCGCACCTTCGCTCCTTCACAATGCAGGCATCCCGCCCTCCAAGCAAAACGAAGACGCAGTTCCCATCAAGGAATGGATTCGCCGCTCCGGAAATGCCGCCGTATGCTGCAGACGTTCGCCCTCTTCCAGGAGCAAGGTGTTGTGCACAGGAGACCTCTGTTGCGCACGGTGGGATAGACTCTCCCCGACATCGGGAAACAAAGTCCTCGCAGACAAGTGCGAATCTACTCGCACTTGATCAGACCTCAGGGTGGCCACGTCTCGCATGTCGGAATCTCGACTCTCTACGCAGTGGCTGTTAGTTTCCCTATACTGGGGACTCCCGGACGTTCTACGCTTTCCGCCCGACCCCTTCCCGCCCGACCCCTTCCCGCCCGACCCCTTCCCGCCCGACCCCTTCCCGCCTGATCCTTTTCCGCTCGACCCCTTTCCAGCCGACCCCTTTCCGCCGGACGCCTTTTCTCCCGACGATGTTTCGCCCGTTCCCTGTCCGGCAAATCGTGAGCCGTCTCCTCCATCACCTCCGCCGTCTCCTTCGTCTCCTCCTTCACTGCTTCCCGGATGCTGACCGGCCGACGGAGGTTGCGGCATGCGCCAGTCAATGCCATGAGACGGTGTCGTCTCCAGTGCGTAGAAAGGCGCTCGAAACTCCAACATTTTCTTGGCGTACAACTCATCTAGCTTTTGGACTGCATTCGCATCGACGTCCGGCAGGCTCCTGTCGGGGTTCATAACCCTCAAATGCTCCACCAGAGCACCTCTCGCCTTTTTCTTAAATAGACCCGCTCCCAGTCTGTTCATTACACTCCACTTGCCATCGGCTTCCTTCATTGCCATGACCCACTTTCTTTTCTTCACAGCAGGTTGGAATATCCTTGGGTGTCAGACGACGTTGTGTCCCCAGACATCCTTCGACGTGAACCGGTGATGCTTGCCAAAAAAGAAGAGTCTGTCGTTCTCCCAGGTATCATGGTCCCCAGGGAGCTTGTCACAAGGTTTGTAATCATAGTGTCTCTCTTCCTCCCCGTCATCAGACGATTGGTCGTCGACTTTTTCGCACCCAAACACACGCTTCAAACCGGCAGGGGACGTGCTATATCTCTGAGGACCACCTTCCCCTTCATCACCAACCTGTCCAACCACCCGAGGAAGTGACATGGACTCGAAATCGAAGGTTTCGAAGTCGCTCAGCTCCTCCATGTCTTCAGCATCGAAAGGGTCCTCCTCGTCAAACTGCGCCTTGTAGTTTTCGAGGGTGAGCGGTTCGGCCATCAAGAAGTAAACGTGCTCCAGCCTTCTCAGGAAATTCGAGACAGATTCCCTGGGTGTATCGTGGTACCCATTCAGCACACCGAACACCAGGTTTCTCCGTCGACTGTATTCGAGGTCGGTCTGAGCAGGCGGCCCGGGTTGGAAAAGGAAGTCCCAAACCTCCGTCCTTTTGTTCCCCGACAATTTCCAATACATATCACGTTTGGGATCCAAGTTCCGTTCGCCAGTGGTCAGCACAAAAGAGCAATAATTGCGAGTGTCTGCCACGCGTGTCTTCACGAACTCGTTAAGGTAATCGATCATGTTCGCCTTGTCCTCCAACGCGACGACGTTCCGACCGTTGCGTAGGAACTCCCACACGACAGACGCATGCGCCTTCCCAAAGAAAAAAATAGTTTGCCCAACTCTGTAAAAGTTTTCGAGTAGACCAAGTAGGTGGGACGGTTTCCGCTCCTCGTCCCCGTAAGTAGGTCCACGAACACTTGTCACGTTGCCGTCCTCCCACAGGCTACGAGGGAACCTGTCGTCGTCCGCCACGTCGAAACACGCCAGAGCCTGTCCTGATGGGTCCGACGAACAAACAGCTTTCGAGCGGGCCGCCACCGCGTGTTTGCCCGGACTTGGACCATGAGCACGGGGAGCCTTTGTCGGGCTACTGACCGGGAAGACTGAGACTGTGTTGTCTGCCAGGCTCTCGCCATTGAAAATCACGTACAGGCGATCACACTCCTCAACCAACATATTGCCTTCCCGGATAGTGGCCTGCCTTTGTGCATGGCGCACCCACTTCCCTGTCCTGACATGATGGACGCTAAGCCTGGCCATGCCTTTCAAGAAACTGAGCTCCCAACGAGAGGGGAAGAAGATTACAAGTGCCCTGTGCGTTGGCGACAGTGTTTGGAGAACGCCTTGCAAGTTTGCGAAATCGTCTTCTCGCCAGTCTGTGAGGAGTGTGGGATCACACAAATTGAGGACGTACAGGTTGCACACGTAATGTCGCACAATCTCGCGGATCTCAGCGAGACGACTGTGAGCTTGGGACGACATGCAACAGAAAGGAACAAGGCTGGTTACCGGGTTGGCCTTGTCCCATTTGACGTGCCTCACATCCCCGCTGACCCTGATCGTGTCTCGAACTTCTTCTTCCATCCATCGTAAGATGGAACGGACGGACTTTTCGAAAGATTTTGGGAACCTGTCATCCTCGTACATTCTCTTCGTGTCGTCGAGGGACTCCTTCTCGTGCGGAAGAGTACGTTTGTAAGTGTTCACGTACTCCACCGCGCCCTGGAAATGCTTTCGCAGTTCGACCCACACCTGTTTCGTGAGTCCCTGCGGCCCGAACTCCGCCAGAAGCTGCCCCTCGGTCCGGAAAAAAGGGCTCCCGTAGCTCCAAACCCCTTCGTCCTCCTCCGTTTCAAGGAACAAGATGTAGTGGAATATGCGGACCATCATGCGGTCCACTTTCCTCTTCGCGACCATGTTTTTAATTCCAGGCTTATGTTGTCGTTTCAGATGCCCGCCCGCCGATTGCACGAACACTCCCCTTAGTGCGAGAATGTCGTCGAGGATCGACAGTTTCTCGACATCGGTCATGTCGGCGAGACACTGCCAACATAACATGTCCGGTTCCTTCACGACCACGAAAAACTTGTCGTCCGCTTGCGTTTTCTTTTTGGTCGGAGGCGGCGGAACCCTGACCAGCCACCCCCATCTCCGTTTCACCAGCCGCCGCTTTCGAGCCCATTTCCGGAATTGCTTGAAGACCCGGAGATCTGTCTGGCATGTATTTGCCCGGCTTCGACAACGGCGTCTTCCCGTCGCCGCCCAACAACTTTCCCTCCACCCATTTTTCGTAGAACTCCATGCCTTTGCGGAAAACGTCATCACCGACCGTCACGAGCGGCATCCACTGCCTCAATGCATTGCCAATGGCAGCGACTTACTCCTTGTTGGCGAGCGTTGACGTTTTGCTTGCCATCGTCCAGTGAGCATGGTTCGGACTCTTTCCCAAAAGCAGCTTTTGGAACTTGAAAAACGCTTCTTTTTCGGCCTCCTTGCTGGAAGGGTTCCCTTGAATGGCCACCGGCCTACCTTCTTTCTCCCATGCCTCCCGCATGTCCTGGAATGCAGTCTTCTGCGCACGCTGCTTAGACATCTTGTATCTCGTGTTCTCCTTGAGACTGACCGGCAAATACCCCGTGAATTCTTCGTCGGAGAACCAGACTACTTTCGTCGGCCACGAGTGCATCTTCCACAACTCGAATATCGGCTCACCCTCCAACTCCTTCACAGCAGCCACGGTGTGTTGTCCGTTGACAGGGTAATAGAAGTACTTGTCCGTGTCCTCAGGCTTGAAGACATCTTTGTGAACCCTCTCAGCTCTCTCCGGCCTACGCGTCACCGGTTTGTAGATGGGTGTCAAAACCAAAGGGTTCTTCGTCCAGATCTTCCCCTTTTCCTCGCGGAACTGCCTTAGCATCGCTTCCTTGATGTCCTCCACACTATCGTGACTGAGACTGCGGTGGTTGTAATATCTTTCCCAAGTCGGGATGTCGCAGACCTTCCTGGGGTTGATGACCAGTTGAACGGGGAGCTCCTTCTCCACGATCTCACCGTCATCGTTCCGCTTGTATTCGAGCCAGAACGCTGCCGCTTTGTTGAACTGCCTACCGACAACCCGTTCGTCACTGCTCGCCGCCTCAGCAGTCTTCCTCCTCCGACGTTTCTTCTAGCCATCGCCTTCTTCGCCTGCCGGTTTCCTTTTGGATTTCTCCGAAGGTTCTCTCGCGGTGGCAGTGCCTGGATGAGCCGAATCTCCTCCACCCATAGCTTGTCCTTCGCAGATGGTCAAACCATCGGGCCTCCTCGATTTCTTACTTGCCATCGCACCCTCTTCCTTCGACAACCTCTTTTCGACTCCATGTTTTTGTCCACCACGCATCCCAGGCGCCCTCTTTCCCGAGGCACGTTCTCCGACGTCACCTCCGTCCCCGCCCATCACCGGCTCCGAATGTCCTTTCATCCTCTTCATGCGGCGGGTTTCCTCCGCCACCTCCTCTCGCACCATCCTCTGTCGCTCGCGCTTCTTCTCCGAACAAGTTGGCTCCCCGCCAGAGCTTTCGCGTCCAGCGCCCATCCCTTCAGCCTCATTCTCTCCAACCTCTTGCCCCGATCTGCCGGATTCTCTTCTCTTCTTATCTCGAAGCGAATACGTGTCGCCCTGGCAGCAAACCTTGAGGATTTTCAGAGTGCTGACCGGGAGAGTCCCTGCATTTGGAGAATGCAAGTCTGACGTGTCCCCAGGAGCATCCGGGCCGACCTGCGTGTGAATTCTGCGCGCGTGCCCCTTGCCCCGACCCTCAGCGTCGTGAATCGCACTCCCATGCCCCACTGGCGTCTCAGGAGTTTCTTGAGCCAAGCCGGACGACCCCTCATGGGCTGGCAGAAGCCGAAAAACATATTCTCGCGGAAGAACCGGACTTTCTTTCGGCACCTTCAGCGCGAGATCGAGGTATTGCACTGCCGGTGGAAGACGCTTGCTGGAGCCATCGTAAAGCCCTTTGAAGTGAGGGCACAGCGTCATGTTCGAGCCGTACCCCGCGAAACTCTTGATGGCCACTATCACACCATTAACACCTCTCAAAGGCATTCTGCACTCGTCGTAGAAGACGTTAGTGTGCAGTTTTAGCAAACCTCCAAGAATCTTGCCGCACGAGACGATGGTACCGACAGGAATAACGTCGGCCGCTCCCTCAGCGCCTGGAACGCAAACGGGTCGCATGAAAACAGCTGGGCCAACAAAGGTTTGCCAGAACAACGAAGTCCAAAAACCATTGTGCTTCCCTTACATGGAAATACTGAGGAGTAGAATGCTAAAGAGGTCGTCCCTCCCCGGGGGCAGATGGCCCAGCGCTTGTGGATGTGTTCTTTGCGGATGCCATTGTACTCCCACCCGTTGACTGATACGTCCAACCTCAGACCAAATCGGGTGACCGGGAGGAAAGCAACGAGGTTTTCCTAGCACTACAGAAACAAAGTGCGAATTAACTCGGACTTGACGAAATGGAGGACGAAAAGGACGTAAGAGATGGGTGTTTGAAATGCACACCACCAATTGGGTAAAGGAGAGGAAAGACAACAGTCCTCTAGCAGAGTGAGTTCGGAGGGAAGACAACAGCTCCATGGAAAGAGTGCGAACGAACTCGTTGTCCTAGAATCGAGGAAGATGTGATTTATCTTTAGGAAAGTGTGGACTAACTCGGAGTTCTGGGAATGAAGCCGTTTACAACAAGTACCGCATGGGTATCGACAAGCGGGAACCGACTCGCAGTTACGGGGAGAAGGAAACCGACGCACGAGATTGGTGTTTGAAATGCAAACGAAGTCAAAACAATTGAGTAAAGTTGAGGAAAGACAAAACTCCTCTGGCAGAGTGAGTTCGGAGGGAAGACAACAACTCTTCGGAAAGATTTCGACCCGACTCGCTGCCCTCGAGACGAGTAAGATGTGGTTTATCGACAAGTGTGAAGGGTATCGACAAGTGCGAACTAACTCGCATTTCTGGAGACAAGACAACAATTGCAACCCGCAGTCCTGGAAACGCGAAAGTCACGTTTAACAAAAGGCAACTTATCTTGGGGAAAGTGCGGAGTTGTGGAAATGAAGACCTGAAAGACGCGCGACATGGGTGTCTACAAGTGTGAACTAACTCGCAGTTGTGACTCATCAAGCAGTGCAGGTCACAAACTGCGAACTGACTCGCAGTTGTGGATCACTTCCGACCTCGCTGGGATGGATGAACAAAAATGCGAATTGGTTCGGTTATGTAGATATATACATATATATATATATGTATATATGTATATATATATATATATATATATATATATATATATATGTGAGGTCGGCGACCTCACAAGGGACAGGTGAGCAAAAATCGGGAATTGATTCGGTGTTCAACAAAAACTGGGTATTGATTCGGGGTTCACCATGCGCAGTGATGACTATAAGTTGCGAGAATCGAGCAGCTTTATACAAACGTTATCATGGCTATGGCGAAAGGTAATCGAGCTACGAAACGTGGATCGGCTATGGCGGACGGAGGTGGAGGGTGGAAAAAAGACTTCAGAACACGTCCGCTGCCGAAACAACAAAACCAGGAATTGATTCGGGGTTCAACATGCGGCAACTGCGGCGTTATATCCTGCAGGTGCAGACAGGGCATCTGGGAATCTGTTCGGACATCGGACACAAACGAGGACAACTGAAGTTACAGAATGTTACCTTCATCGTGCGTTGAGCAAGCGACCAACGTCGGATGACCACCGAACCAGCTATGGTGGAGGGATATCGAGGTAGGAAGAGCGAACCGGCTATGGCGAATGGAAATCTAGCCACGAAGAGCGAGCTACAGAGAGCGAACCGAACACGATGCGGCAACTGTGGACGGAGCGAAGAGCGAAAAGCGAATGGGCTATGGCGGAAGGAGGTGGGGGCTGAAGACAAAATATCAGAACGCGCGTGGAAGCGATAACGCGACTTGACCTGTGGAGCGGCAACAAAAGGGATAACATGAGGGCGGCAACGCCTTTTATACTTTCCTGCAGCAGGCCTTGTGTCAGGATCAAGGTGGGGCCGTATCGATTCGCATATCGCACGCCTGGGCCCATAAGACGCCAGGGCCTATAAACGGGTAAGGGCAGCTTGGGCCTCGAAAGGTCAGAGGTACCGGAAATCGTCGGCCGTCGATCAACAATTTTGAACGGCGCAGATGAACGGAGCCACTGACATGCCAGAGGCCCCAAAATCTCCGTCAACTCCAGCGTGCAATGATATGACAGTTCCAGAAAACAAGGGGCAGGCAAGGTCATTTTCGCAGTTGTAGTCTGGACCGTCGATTGGTATGATCCGACGAACGAGGTCAGGCGAAGGAATCCGGCGAGGCGGTTCGTCGTGCGGCGCCGAGGCGCGGCGATTCGATGTGCGCTGAGGTCAAAAACACCGGAAATCTATAAGTTCCGATGTCGCAGTCATCGGGACATTTTGTAAATGTCAACGGCGTTGGATATACGAAGTCCGCAATCCATTCCAACGCTCGCCATGCACCATCGCCATCGATGCGCTTAGCTCATCGCCATTGCGACGCAAAGCTATATCCCCCATCACAGTCGTCGCGCTCGCCTGACCATCGAGACGCAAAGCTATATCCCCCATCGCGACGCAAAGCTATATCCCCCATCGCGACGCAAAGTCGTATCCCCCATCGCAGCGCTGGCCATTGTAACGCGTTCCATCGCTGCACCATCGCGCTCGCCTCACCATCGCAGCGCTGACAATCGCTATCGCTCCCATCGCAGCGCTGGCCATCGCTATCGCTGCCATCGCAGCGTTGGCCATTGTAACCCGTTCCATCGCTGCGCCATCTTTCTCACAGTTACGCCATCTCTCTCCATCGGTGTGCCATCGCTCTCCGCCGCAGCGTTGGCCATCGCTATCGAAGCCCTGACCAGTGTTATCCCATCGCAGCGCCGGCCATCGCTATCGCTGATTCGTTGGGCACCTTCGGGCCTTCGCGATCTCTTCTCCATCGCTACATGATTTCTCTTCATCGCTCCTGCGCGATCTCTCTCCATCGCCACACGATCTCCCTCCATCGCTGAGTGATCACTCTCCATCTCACTCCATCACTGCGCGATCTCTCTCGACCACCGACCAACCTCCATCCCTACACCAGAGGCTCTCCATCGCTCCTGAACGATCCCGCCATCGCCATGGTATTGTTGTTTCAGGCCGCCGTCAGTGCAGCCGGCCGTCACTGTGGAATCGCACGAAACAAGTGACAGGTATGCTTAACGAAAGCTCAACGCGATGGATGTGACCTTGATAATGGAACTGATGTTGTGCAATAACTAATCTTGGTCATCGCTGCGCCAACTCTCTCCATCGGTGCGTCATCGCTAACCATCGCTGTGCCTGCTCCCTCCATCGGTGCTGCATCGCTAACCATTGCTGCGTGTCCTCTCTCAATCTCTCTCCACCGGTGTGTGATATCTCCTTACCTTTCTTCATCTATCTCCATCTCTGTGCTATCTTTCCCAATCTATCTCCATCGCCGCGCCATCTATGTCCTTCTCTCTCCTTCGTTGCGCCTTCTTTCTCCATTGTTGTGCCATCGCTAACCATCGTTGCGCCTGCTATCTCCATTGCTGCGCCATCTTTCTCCATCGGTGCACAATCTCTCTCCCTCGCTGCAGCATCTCTCTCAATCAGTTCGCGATCTCTTTCCCTTCCTGCGCCATCTACCTTCTTCCCCAGAATATACAACGCACGTTCATTATAGTTCTCTTTGGACAGAAAGATGCCCCGAATTCAGTTGTAATGATCGGACGTTGTATTCGGGGGACGACTGTAACTCCATCCATCTCTCTTGGTGCGCCATCTCTCTCAATCGGTGCGCGATCTCTCTCCATCCATTTTCATCGCCCATCGCTTCACAATCTTTCTCCATCTTAAAAAATATTACGCCATCTTTCCCCATTTCTCTCTTGCGACGATCTGTGGTTCGTACTACACGCAGAACAAGCCGGAAACAACTCGCACTCGCACCTGCAGTTTCGTAATGGAAATGCTCGTTTGCAAGTGCGAATTTATTCGCTCTTGAACCAACCAGCCTCCCAAATTTGTTACTGTTTAGTCAATAAGTCAGAATTACCTCGCACTTGTACCCCCAGTTTCGTAATGGAAATGTTCGTTTGCAAGTGCGAATTTATTCGCTCTTCAACCAATCATCCCCCTAAATTGTTACTCTTTAGTCGATAAGTCAGAATTAACTCGCACTTGTACTCACATTCTCGAAATCGAAGAACTCGAGCAGTAAAGTCGTGTCTCTTCTCAGCCCAAAAAAATGAAGTCCTTTTCTATTTGCGAGTTAACTCGCCACTGAACCAACCACGAAGGTAATTTCTTATTGCACAGCGTAATTGAAATGCTCGTTTGAAGTGCGAATTTATTGGCACTTGAACTAACCACGCCCCTAAATTTCTTGCTGTTTACTGGATAAGACCGAATTGACTCGCACTTACACCCTCAGTTTCGAAATTGAAATGCTCGTTGCAAGTGCGAATGTATTCGCTCTTGTTCCAAAAAGTGTTTGTATTTTGCATAGTTTTGCTATATATGATTTCTATGTATTTTTATATGATCTCTATGTATCTTTTTGTCAATGAGTTTGGGAACAGCCATTACTGTTCGATACCTAGATATCTAGATATGGTTCATTTAAATTAATCAACAAGATAGAAGTAAATTCAATATAATATTGAATTTACTTCTCTTATTGTACGGTGAATAAGTCCGAATCAACTCGCATTTGTACTCTTGCCTGAAAAAGTGCGAGTTTACTCGGACATATCCAAACCACTTGCACATTGAACGAGTGGGAGAGGACTCGGACTTGAGATACCACTTGAGCTTCAAATCAGGGTCCGACAAAACGATACGGATTCAAATGTTGTTGTTCCACTGTTGTGTGATAAATATTAGAAATGCGAGTTTACTCCCTCTTGTTTATTTCCCTGACCTCGTCATACGTTAACGTGATTTTCTTGTTGTACAGTTTTCGTGTGAATCGTCTCTTCAAATGGGTGTCTATTTCTTCCACTGTGTCACGCCAACGCCACTGTCACGGCAATACGGAGAAGAAGATGTTCGAGAACGTAGTTCTTGTGACAGCAGCCCGGAAGTTCCCTTTGATCGGCATTGCGGTTTGAAAAGGGAGTTCTCGATGTTGAACCTGACGAATCATTCAGGCTCGTCTACGCCGTCCGGTCGGCGTCGTTTTTTTCGCTTTACCGATGTTCCCGACGTTCAGAGCGTATCAACAACGCTAATCCCCGATAGTGAAGGTATTCGGGATGTCGAGACGTTTCCCGGTGGATGGATGTTCGTGGACACAACTTTTTGTGGTGTGTCCAAAACGAATGGATCAGATCTCGTGCGGACAACGGGTAGACTGTCTGAAAGCATTGAAGTTACCCAACCCCTAGCATTTGACTACAGTCGGTCGTTGGTGGATACAGACTTCTGCTATACACCCGACAGAAACGGATCTGATCAGGAACAGTGCGGTGCATTAGGTAGAAATGGGTCTGATAGGGAACAGGCAATGGTGCGTGCGTGTGAAAGTGCCGAGATAGGTAAGAGAATTGCATGTGAAACCGAAAAAATTGGCTCTCCGTCGATGACAACCACGGGTGCAATGGAAAATTGGCAGACTGGTTTTGTAGACACAGATTTCTACAGTTCATCGGAATCCTCCCAATCTGATTTGCCGAGAACCGCTCCCATGGACAGATCAAAATTCCTAGGTGCAGTGCATAGGTCCCCGACCAAAAGTCACCCTGGAACTCCCGAAGCAGTCCTTCAGGTTTTGTCTCATCCCCTACCTAGAGAAAGGAGAAGATATAATCGAAAAATGAGGCCGGTTAGAAGGTCAGAACATTCGAAGAGGGCCAAAAGTCGATTGAATGAAACTCACATTGCGCTCGTCCCGACGCACAAATGCTGTAAGAACAAGTGTCTTCGGGTCTTTGACCATTGACGATATCAAACCGGTGCGCGAAGCCTATTACGAAATGTCCCTCGAAAGGAGGATCGAGTGGTGGATGCAAACCCTCGACAATTTCACTATCCTCGACAGTGGTCTGGAAAGAGTCCAACCAGTGCAGTGCAAACGCCGTGTGTGCATCGCCGGTTGGTGCAAAATAATAGGGATATGTCGAAACACATTTCGTCGTTATAGCAAGTGCAAGTCAGACGGGGTCGTCCGTGGACGGCATGGTCGATGGGGATTGTTGAACACGAGACCGGAGTATGTGAGCATGCTGGGTCATGTGACAAGGTTCGTGGAAGAACATGGAGATGCTATGCCTAACAAAATGGTTGTGAAGGGGACCTCACAAAGACCTAAAGTTAGGCTCCCTGCTTATTTCACGAAGCTCCTTGTATACGAGTCCATCAAGGCGGACTTGGAAGCGGCGGGTCAGACCGTCGTTTCGGAGTAAGTTTTCTACTCCATATGGAGGAAGTACTTGTGGCATGCCGACCTTGCCAAGTCCAACTCGTTCACAAAGTGTGGCGAGTGCGTCCGCCTTAGACAGGCCAGAGATAATGCCCTTCGCCTTCGTGACTGTAGGGATTTCGATGAAAAGCACCGCAAACACCAACTAGATCAGGTCACTCACCGTGCGGATTACGCTGACTGGAAACTTCGTTCCATTTTGAACCCCGCRGAATACCTYTGTCTTATWGTGGATGGAATGGATCAKAAAAAGACAACCATTCCTCACATCGRCATGTATAATTACTCCAAGGATCATCGACACGACATGATGATGAAAACGAACCTGACCGCGGTCGTAGCTCACGGCAGGAAACCGTCCATTTATGTTTACACGTATTTGCCTTTCTATGCGCACGGCTCCGATGGCACCATGACGTGCGTTATGCGGACTCTATGTGAGTTGCAGGCGTCGGGACAGAAATGGCCACGCCACCTCCGAATCCAGGCAGACAATTGCTGGAGGGAAAACAAAAACCAATACCTTATGTGTTTGGCCTCTCTTCTGGTGAGATTCGGGATTTTCGAAGATGTCGAAGTGGGGTTCATGCTCGTTGGCCACACGCATACTGACATAGACGCGACTTTTAGTATTTTCTCGAAAAAACTGAAGGACAACGATGCTTACACCATGAAGCAGTTGTTCTCGCTTATCGAGTCGTCGCACGAGATACTGCCGAAGTGCATTGAGCTCGATCACATTGCCGATTGGCGCCGGGTAGTGGATCGATACGTCGACAGAAGCATCGTCGGCGTGTCGAAACCGCATCTCTTTAAATTCTTCATGCGTGACGGCAGTCCCGTCATGGTGTACAAGAAGTATTGTACCGATGCGGAATGGATGCCAGAAGGCAGACTGGTTCACTGGTTCCCGATTGTCGGTGGGCAGTATGCACGCCCTACCTCCCCTCCACAACCATGTGTTATTCCCTGTGTCGTTAAAGACGATTTTCGGATGGCTCGTGACAGTGTCCAAAAATTTTTGGACGTCCTCGAACAGCATAGACACATGTGGCAGACATAAAGGAAGGAGGAGGTCGACAAGCGGGAGGATGCTTTGTCTTACTGGAAAACCATCTTCGTCGAGGCGGACGATATGATCCAAAAACAAAAGAACAAGGAGACGGAAGAGGGTGAGGAAGAGGATGTCCTCGGGGCGGATGAGCCCGAGATCTACCCTCACACCTTCTGGCCATAATCAGTTGAAACTATCGAGGAAGTTCAAGAAACCGACCCTCCTTCGCCAGATGCTTCGCTGATATATGTAGGACCGAGGGCGGGCCGTCCAAAAGTGGACTTCGACCCTCGGCGCCATATAAACAAAGGTGATTTTCTGATTGTTAGGCCGCCTGATGAGGAACTGTCTCAAGGTGTCCCGTTCTGGATTGGCAGAGCACAGTTTGAGGTTGTGGATGACCGTTCCTCACCTCATTTCAGTTGTTTATGTATACAGTGGTGGGTGCCTACAGGTCACTCGTCCGATCTTCGCGAAAGGTACTCCGACGCTTGGACGAAGAGGTGAAAACTTTCCACTTTGGACGAGGAACAATGGCAACGCGCCGAAACCATGGCTTATTCCAGGAGAAGACCTTTTCGCAAAGGGACATATGAGAGCAAATTCGTGACAGGCCTAACAATACCGACATCCGTTTGCGAGAAAGCGCTTGTGGCCCTGGGGGACGGCTGTCTTTCCGGTCCGTCCGACGTGCCCGTTTAGTTAAATGCGAACTGATTCGGATTTGTTAGCTACGAACTCCTTAACTGCGAACTAATTCCGGTTTCTTGTCCTGCATGATGCATGACGACGACACAACATCATGCGACGTTGTATACGAGACAACGTCCTACGAAACCTTGTCGTACGTGAGCGAATATTCCTTTTCGATCGAGAATGTGGACACGGATCTTATCATCATGAATAAATGCATTTGGGCACGAGGAACGCTCAGTCTTGACAGTGATTATCTGCATATCGAAGCTGGGGCCGGCCTCGACGGTTACATTGCACCCGAAACACGTGTTGTTGATTGACAAACTACAATAGTTCGTGATAGAGGATCAAATATGTGGTACCTCTACTGGAGTTTAGAAGAAGTCTAACTTTGGAAAGTTCCATCCAGTCAGGAGGAGAAGGTAGACGTCGAGGATATGGTAGATTCCTGGGACTTGTTGCGCTTCGAACAAGACTGGGATTGTACGGACGACCAACATGCTAAACCTTGCGCATGGTACTGCATCGGGAAGCCGCAGTTGCATTTTCCTGTGATCATAGATTACCATGGCCGAGTTCGTCTGTTCAACCGTGGCACCCCTGTACTAACTCTTTTCACGGCGGCCAAGCTTTGTGGTAAGCGAATGAGAGCTTTCTTCCTTGTGAGGGAAGACTTTCGCGAGCCCACGTCCGCGGGTGCTCTGAAGCGCTTCCGTGATCGATTCGAAATAGATCCTTCGCTCGCAAAAGAGTTGAATCAAAGGGTTGACTGTTTGGTGCATACCCAACTTCACTTCCTTTTCGGATTATGTGAGGAGATATTCTTCACGTTGGAACACAAGGACAACTACAATGACTACACTCTACGAAAAGTTTTGCATCACCGTTCGGGTGTCCAAACATTGGAATTCGTAGGTGGTAGGCGGAGACAGATCTTCGACTGTCCTTACTGTGAGGATGGACACCAGTCGCCTTGACCTGCTATGTGAGCCTTCCTTTTTGGGGATTTCCACAACTCCGAGTTAGTTCGCACTTTGCTGCTGCACTCATCAGACAACCTCGCGGTTCATCGACGACCTCGTTGTTGACATTAGTCTAAGCTAACTCGTCATTGCTGTCATTTTTTCCACCCCGTGGTCTTCAATAGTAGAGTGGTCTGACCGTTGCACACGAATTACGTGTTGGGAATGAGTCAAGATTAAGAGGTGGTTGCAGGACTTGCGCCGGATAGGAATGAGTCGAGATTAAGAGGTGGTTCCAGCACGAATAACGTGTTCGAAATACGGCCACCCTGTCACGAAGTGCGAATACATTCTCTGTTATCAGACCCAGAATAGGCTTTTCCGTTGCTCCTTTTACTGGATGTGTGTGACTTCGCTTCATTATGAACTGGCAAAAGCGGCAGTATAATTGCAGTTGCCATTCCTTCCAGACTCCATGTGCGTAATCGCTAATATGTGACCTCGTGCTTCCTTGCGTTATCGAACCCTTTCGTGCATATCAAGATCCTGTATTTGTTGCTTATGCACTTGGGAGAGTCGCAACTGACTCATTCGTGTTCGAAATGCGGCCACTCTGTCACGAAGTGCGAATACATTCTCTGTTAGCAGACCCCGAGTAGGCTTTTCCGTTGCTCCTTTTACTAGATGTCTGTGACTTCGCTTCATTATGATCTGACAAAAGCGGGAGTAGAATCGCAGTTGTCATTCCTTCCAGACTCCGTGCGCGTCATCGCTAACATGCTGCATCGTGCTTCCTCGCGTTATCGAACCGTGTCGTGCATATCAAGATCCTGTATTTGTTGCTTATGCACTTGGGAGAATCGCAACTGACGCGCTTACTTGCGTTTCTCCGCTGATGCAGAATGGATATCGGGACTTCGTCGCAGAGGAGGAACTCCTCAGCGCCGGAGCTCGATCTGATCATTTTGTTGAAGAACATTTGGGAAGACATTGGAGGCTCTTGTCTCGACCGTGACTACCTGCACCTCGAATATGATGTTGCCCCGACGGGGAAATCCCTTCGTGGCAAAGTGCGGAAGAAGGACACCTTCGGATTTGCCGTGATGTAGGGTCGAACTTTTGGTACCTGTACACTCTGATGAAGGATGTACAGGCACTATCGGGTTGGAGTCACTTCTGAAGAGGGAACCCGTCGAAGAGGAACCCGTCCAAACTTCTAAGATGGTTGAAGCATGGCATATTCTATGTGAGAAACTTAAGTGGGCGTCATTGGACAAGTTGCATCAAAAACTGTGTGCATGGTTTTGCCTTGGCCAACCGACGAAGTCTGCGCCGGTGATCATAGACTACTCGGTCGAGTGAGGGTGTGTAATCGAGGCACCACCGTCGTGACGCTCTTCACTGCCGTGAAGGTGGACGGTCGACGAATGAGAGCTCTTTTTCTCGCCAGGGAGGAATTTCACGGTGTCAAACTCACTTCTTTTTAAGCGTTTTACACATCCGGCCCTACTGGTTCCCTTGCACGGTTCAAGAACAGGCTCGCCATAGATCAAGCACTCAAAGATGAGCTGCATTTGCGGGTTGACTGTTTGGTGCACCAACAACTTCACCACCTCTTCGATAGCTGCGACGAAATAAATTTCACAGTCGAACATAGGGACAACGAATTGGGATTTGTTTACCGCCATCTGGATTATTCAGCCTCCGGACCTTAGGAAGTGACACTGCGCAACGGGAAGACGAGATATGTGTGCGACTGTCCTTACTGCGATGCTGGACATCTACATCTTCACTAGCGGCGTTCTGAATTAGTTTCTTCGTGTTTTCTCTAGCGCGAATAGACTCGCACTATGCTTACAGCCCATTGAATTTCATGTTCGCCCCCTTACTTATCTCTCGTTCATCATCCCACATCCCCTTCGGTATACCCCCTTGCATGACAAACTGTCTATCTAATTACGACTTCATTCGCACTTTGTCAACATCATTCGGACTCAACTTCGCCGTTTACCCACCTCTCCGTGTATGACAAGGTGGAATGTTTGACAACCGCAAGGGCGCTGTTCTCTCTTCTGATGCAGGATGTCATCTGGAAGTTTCGGTGGGACGGTCGTTGTCAGAGACATCGGCTACTGCGAACGTCTCCAAAGCGCAGTTGTTGCCGCAGCTGAGAACGTTTATGGTTTAGAGTGGTTTGGCAACATTGAGCTTCCCAGATGCCGCTACCTTCCGGTCCCCGAAGACGTTCGCGCTCGTGTCCAGCCGTCTGTTTCACCCCCGCCTACCCCAACTTTTCAGTACATTGTGATGGCCATGCTACGCGACAGGCCCGTCTTCAGAATTGATTTCTACATTACGTCCGAAGGGGGGTTGAGAAGCTGTTTGTATTATTCGTACATAACCAGCACATCTTTCGATAGAATGCCAGAAGGTTGTGAGCCTGCCATTACGTTTTTCTTAACGATCTTCATCATGCATATCGCCTCGTGCTTGGATGAAGAATTATTCCTTGTATCCGGCGTGAGAGAAGATGATGACCGTCCACCGTTCTGGGGAGACCGTTGTCTGTTCCAAATCCGTCACTGGAGCAATTTGAATCGAGTTTTAAGAGATATACTCATGCGCGACTTGCCGAATATCGAACCAGATCTTCAGGCCCGAATTCCCGAACCAAGTCCTTTTAATCGAGTTCAACATAGACGAGCGCAACGACGACGATCGTGGGAGGCTACTCGAAGACTGCACATGCTGCTACCATGAAGATCGTGCTAACTCTTTACACGCGACGCACGCTATGAAGATACTCATCGTCTGAGGATATTCGGATTCTATATGAGAATAGACTCGCATTAATCACCTCACGCCTTTTGCAGTGGGTCTGGTCCTATCACGTTGTGGACATCGTGTCGGGCTTGGATGAGCTTCTGTGTGGGACTTGTGTAGGCAGGTCAACATCGTGTCGGGTTCGGATGACCTTTTCTCTAATGCAGGACTTCGGCACGAATCAGCGTTTGTGTAGGTCTTCGGCTTGAATCAGCTTTCGTGTAGGACTTCGGTTGAACTTGTGTTCGACATGTTCGTATTAAAGGTAGGGTTTGTTTCAAGTGGAATGCAGGACTTTTCGGCTTCTGGCGACGAGGGCGTGTCATATATAGACTGCACGGAAGCGTCTTCTGTAGATAAGGGCATGTCATGTACACTACACGACGTGGGCTTGAATGATTTTTGGAATGCCTACATGTGCCTTAGAACGTGTCCTTCAATGATTTTTGGACAAGCTCCATGTACGTTGTGATTTTTGGAAAGCTTCTGTTACTTTTTCTGTGTACTTTGCAATTTTGCATTGAATTGTTTTTGAAAACGTTTCTGTGTACTTTGCAATTTGCCATTGAATGATTTTTTGCGTTGAATGATTTCTGGAAACTCTCCTTGTGGTGTGCAGCTTCACCTTTACAAAAACACTACACAACTTGAAGGCGATGACAAGAGTTACTTATAGGAATGGATATGTATCTTCTCCACATAAAGATTTTACGACATTTTTACCCGGAAATATACAAATGACAAGCCAACGTCCATAGTACATCATCGCGCTGATGGCGCGCGCACCTGCTTCTCCATCTAAGTGAGAGTTCATTCGCACTCCTGGTGTGAACCCCGACCAATTCCCTCGCACTTTGCTTCAACTTGACCTTTACAAAAACAACAGGCAACCTGCAAATGTTTCCCTCTCTCCATTTCTCCCGACTTCCACAATGGTGACCTTGCAAATGTTTCGATCTCTCATCTTCATGTGATGGGATGCATGCATGTTTTCGATAAAAAGATGCTTATGTCAAGGAGGGGATCGAACGAACCGCCGGTAAGCACCTGCACATCACGAAGCAAGAGCACGTCCCAATTGGAACATCGTCGGGTTCTTGCGTTGTCGACTCCCACATGATGACTACACGGAACAGCGGCAGGATGACCGGTCTGCCTCTCCGATGTGGATTTAACGGTGGATTGCGTCAAATCTGCTCTCATAGATCCACACCGGGGATGGGGGCCGGGATCCGACCACAGTTTGCTTGTAAGACATCATATGATGTGTCGATATACCCGACATCCAAAACTGCTTGGTGAGCATCTAGTGCTACGCCAATAAGTTTCAAACACGGTCGCAAAGTCCCCTACGAATGTTCGTTGTCGGTTCCTCACGTCGTCGATTCCCACGTGATGAGTACAGTAAATAGCGGCAGGATGGCAGGTCCCCCTCGCCGGAAGGGATCTAACGGTGGATTGCGTCAAATCTGCTCTCAAAGATCCACACCGGATAGAAGGTCCTGCAATCAGCCACTGCTTGCATGTAAACATCATATGATGTGTCCATACGATCAAGATCCAAAACAGTTTGGTGAGCATCTAGTGCTACGCCAAGAAGTTCTGAACACGGCCGCAAGGTCCTCTAAGAATGCTTTTAGCACTACAGACCTCGGACCGCCGAATGTTTGGCACTTCCTGAAGGTGGTCATTTCATCCGATGCAGAAGGCTCGTGATCACTTCCATTGCTTGTATACGTGTCGATGGCTGCTCGGCGTTGCATACATGTAGTGTTGTTTGACACTTCCTTGAGGTGCTCTGTCGAACACCGATAACTGCGATTTGATTCGCTGTTCAACAAGAGTCTCTCTCTCTCTCTCTCTCTCTCTCTCTCTCTCTCTCTCTCTCTTTCTCTCTCTCTCTCTTTCTCTCTCTCTCTCTCTCTCTCTCTCNTCTCTCTCTCTCTTTCTCTCTCTCTCTCTCTCTCTCTCTCTCTCTCTCTCTCTCACCTGCCATGGTCGTTGATGTACCGCTCGCCCGGCTTGGTGCAGTGCGGCCGTGCGGTGGTGGTCGTGTTCAACAAGACGCCCGTCATCGGAGTTTTGACGGACGTCCTTGGGGGGGTATGGTTATTTTCTTTCCTTGTGAGCTGGGTGTGTGCATTTGCTGATTTTTTTTATTGTGGCCTGCAGGGCGTTTGCCGATCGCGATGGCCATCTCGGAGTGGATTATCCCGGGTCTTTGGCGTGAGCGCATGGCATACCCTTTTCCCCCATGCGCGCTGCGCGTCTCCAGCAGTGGAGACTCCACTATTATTGACGGTGCGACAAGAGACGACTTGGAGTGTGATCCTTGGATGAAGGTCGTCCCGTTCACTGATGCTCACCTGGACTCGTGGAACGAGCATGAATGGGACAAAATGCTCAGGGAGTGTCCGTTGGCGGACGAGTACAAGTTCGCTAACATGTGCGAGTTTGGGAGTTTCATTCCCATGCCTAGAGCTGTGCTCGGTTCAGTTTGGTGCCGTCCCTTGAGTGCAAAGCTGAATATTGCTCGTCATCACAATACGTTGGCCTGCAACGTCGTGTCTGCTTCGCCTCGCACATGATCCCGTGCGCTGAAACACGAGTTGCTTGCCTGTGCACGACATTCCGAGTTCCTCGGCGAGTACCCGTTGCGCTCTCCAGGGCTGTTGCCTCGAGCAGTTTCCTACTGCTGCGTTAGATTGTGTCTTGGAAGGTTATTCTTATCTAGGGTCCTTTGCGTCGCGTGTTCGAATCGGAATAGGACCTTGACTGACGTCGTGGTCTACGTGTCCAGGAATGAGTTGCACCTCGGGAGAGACAAGATGGGTTTGGTCACAAATTCTCACAATCGAATTCGAAGGGACATGGGATTTGGTAATCAGGGGTAAGGTGGACGATGTGGGCGATGTGGACGCATGGCGTGAGGTTGAAGCTCAAGCGTCCTCTATACGGGATGCTATAGGCAGGTCTCTGGCCGGAAGGACCGGGTTCGTTCGCATGAAATATATTTCGATGTTTGCGGAAGATGCTCCAGTCGATGCGCCGCAGTGTCTTACGTTCGGGTCACCTGTTCGAACTTTGAATGAACGCACGTACACACCGGCCTGTCGTCATCGGTAGAAGTGAAAGTTCTGAACGGATGTTATGTATCGTGTCCATGTTAAAAAATGACAATAATGTCATCCGGGAATACAAAAAGGACACGCCGATTTCCTTATACATTACACACATAAGCTCATGGTGTGCGCACCTGTCTCTCCATCTAAGTGCGGGTTCACTCGCACTTGCTGTGTGCACCCCGAGCATTCCACTTTAGTGGTGTGACCACCTGCCTCTCCATCTAACTGCGAGTTCACTCGCACTTGTGCTCTGAACCCCGAGCAATCCGTTTGAGTGAATGTCATGAATCTATGTTGCGAATTCGTCCATGCAAAGATTTGATGACATTTTCATCCGGCAATATACAAATGACAAGCCAGTGTCCATATTTAATCATCACTCTGATGGTGTGCGCACCTGCCTCTCCATCCGAGTGCGACTTCACTCGCACTTTGCTTAAGTGCGGAGCTTGTCGATATATAGTACGGGGCCGCACCAGGGAACTTATCATTGGCCAACTTTTTTTACGACGGTCTACACATCCGTGTGTGTCGTTTGTGTGTACGTGATGTGTAGGGAGTGTAATGTCGTCGAGACCTTCAACAAGCGTCAGCATGAGTCCCGAGACGCACATGCGCTTGAGTCCCGAGATGCACATGCGCTTAGCAAGACCGTTTTCACCTTGTGCGAGATCGGTGCGGCATCATGACGGTCAAACGTGGATCGACGGAGCAACCGAGGAGGACTTCGAAGAGGACCCATGGATGACCGTCGTCCCGTACATGAACCGACATCTCGACGAATGGAACGGTAACGATTGGAAGGCGATGGAGTGCACCTGCCCTTGGGCAAGCCATTACAAGTTTGCTAACATGTTGGAGTTCGGGAGCCGCATCACACTGCCTGATGGTGTCCTCCAACCAAAGATCCTGGACGACAAGGGTAAACCGATCCGCTATCGTAGCAGCTTCAGACGTCGTCTCGGCTGCGAGTACATCACATCTTCGCCACAAACTTGGGGAAGGTCGCAGAAGCAAGAGTTGGTGGACTGCGCTCGTCATTGTTCATTCTTGGAACACTACCCACCCCGTTGCCCAGGGACTTCTCCACAAGCTATATCATATTGTTGTGTGCGGTTGACTGATGACGGATGTCCTTTCGCCAGAGTGCTATATGTGGCTTCTTCACACAAAAGTAGAAAACTCGTGGATGCAGTTGTGCTCGTGGCGCAGAACGAGATGGTACTTCGGGGATCCAAGTTCAAGCCGGTGATGCCTCGCCCCGATGTAGATGGGCGGTCAGATTTCGTGAGAGCAGGTCAGGTAAGATGTTTATCATTGTGGCATGAGGTGGAAGAGAAAGTGTCCGAAATACGAGACTGTATAGGGAATTCCTTAGCACGACCAAGGGGGTTTGTTAGGATGAAATACATGTCCATGTTTTCGGAGAATGCAACAGCCGACGAGCCGCAAATGCATGTCTATGAATGCTATGTATGGCTTCCGTTCACGACCTCGTCCGCGGGAAACCCCGTAT
>BFEA01000271.1:161923-170859 GCA_003427395.1 Chara braunii
AGAACCACTGTTGCAATGTCCTTGCTGACCCCTTCACCCCTGTTCTCAACAGTCTTCCCCTCATCGCCCACATCGCTTCCCAAAAAGCTCCCCGTATCACATCCATTGCATACGCATGGACCACTCGGGTCTGTGTACCGGCCAGCAGCTGGCCCACCAAAACCTCCACCCTGTGCTCAGGCGATTGCGGGTGCAGTGGCACGTGCCTCAGGTTTGTGCCCCACCACTCCCAAAAAAGTTTCTTGCGGCTCACATTCCAGCCATATATATGGCAAGGTTTCTTGCCTCCCCTCACAGGCTTTGCAATCCTTATCCGTGGCCGAGCTGTACTCGGCCATCCACTGGTACGTGGGCACTGCCATTTGCAAAGACAGCCACAGGCCCCCCGCTTGTTTCTGGTCCGGCAGCATAGTGAGCAGCGCACACGCTTTCTCCCAGCTCTGCTGCGTCCACTTCCCCACCAGGGGTTGCTCAAGCCACCCCTTTTTCTTCCATCGCTCCCTCATCTCGTCAGCCATGTCCGTGGGTACATTCAGTGATCTGTAGATCACCTTAGTCGTAATTTGGTGTGCCGGCATCGGACAACGTTGGGAGTTTGTCGCCCTCCATTCCCACATCGATGGGTCCCAGGGAATCTGGAGCGGGTGTTGGCTTATCTTGAATGGTCTGAAGCTATCCCCTTTCCTCTGCTTTTTGTCCCTGACCACCGCCACAAATCTCATGTTGTTTCTGTGGATCCTGCCATCCCTCTGCACACACCTTATCATCGTTCGCCCCAACGCTGTCCCCGTCTGCAGCACCTCCCATCCCTCTGCCCAGAACCATTCCTCCTGTTCTTGTGCCATTACTCTGAACAGCGTTGATGGCGGATCTTCTGTGGTCAAGGCGATCCATTCCCCTTTGACTCTTCTATTGCGTCGCAATATGAGTCTCCAATCCTCCGGGACCGCCTGCCTCAGTCGCGTCAGTCTTGTCTTTCTGTCCGGTTGGTGTCTGAGCACTCTTTCCATCTCTGCGTCGCCTCTCCATTCCCCCCTTTCCACATCCCACAGATCCGCCACCCTGTGCACCCCACAATTGAGCCATTGTCTCCCAAACGCACCTCGATCCCCCTGCCACTAGAAAGGGTGGCCGTTTTCGCAGATCCGCCTATTCCCGAACAACGACTGCCCCAGAATCTGTGTGACCGACTGCGGCTCCGTCTGGGCCGATTTCCTCCATTTTTCCAGTGTTTGGGACCACAACTCATTTCTGGTCAACCCTTGCACGAGTTGAGGGTGCAACAGGGCATTTTGCACATCCGCCGGTTCCAGTCTCAGGGCTCTTGCCATGCTGGCAAGTGTAACCACCTTCCATGGAGCATCATCCTTCTCCAGCAGCAACCACAGCACGGTTCTCATCTGGAGTGTCGTCGCCTGTTTGTGAGGGTCCAGCAGTCCACGTCCACCCACCTTTCTGGGCTGTGTGAGTTCTCCCACCTGACCCTGTAGATCAGGTGCGGCACACAGGGGTCGTTTTTCCGAAAGTACTTCCTCAGACTTGTTTTATACTGCCTCCACGTCCTCTTTCCAGGCGTTGACACCGGTGCAACATACCAGAGCGTGGACGAGACCGCATTGTTCGCTACCAGCACCCGGCCCAATAATCCCACGTCTGATATCCCGGCCCAACGATTCATCCTTGTGAGCGCCTCAATGAGCAGGTTCTCCATTTGTTCCCCACTGGTCAGCGCCGCCGGCAGCAGGACCCCCAGGTACGTAGTGTTCTCCTGTCCCTGTACCATTCGCATATCCTCAAAATATTCCGCCCCTCTTCCCTCGTGCAGCATCACCACCGACTTCGGCCAGTTCACCTTGGCCCCTGCATGTGTTTCGAAGTTGTGGACCTGTTCCCTAACAGCCCGCACTGACCTTTCGGAGCATTCGACAAAGGCAGCCGTATCATCCGCGAAACTATTTGACTTTAGCTCCCTGCAATCAGGGAGGCGAAGTCCTCGGATCCTCACGTCGCCCCGCAACATGTCGTGCAAGTGTTCTACGTACAAGATGTAAAGCGCTGGGGAGAGAGGGCATCCTTGCCGAACAGATCTCGTGACCCTCATCAGTTGTGAACGGAATCCATTAATTTGTACCGTTGCTGTCGCCGAACCCAGCAGGTCCTTGACCGCCAGTCTGAATCGTGGCCCTATCCCCCTCTTCTCCATTCCTCGCAGGAGAAATCCCCAGCGTACTCTGTCGTATGCTTTCTCGAAATCTAGTAGCAGGACCGCCAACGGTGGATCACTCTCCTCGGCCCGGCGCAGCACCTCCCTCACCATGACGGCGTTAGTCAAGATCTGTCTGGCCAGAACAAAGCCAGTCTGGGTGGGGTGTACCAAGTCCGGGAGCACCTCGGTTAGCCGATTGGCCAACACCTTGGCATACAGCTTGTACGGAGCAGAGAGCAAAGAGACCGGTCTCCAATTTCTAATCTCCGTCGAATCGCCTTTCTTATGTAACAGTATTATATCCGCCTCTCCAAAACCCAGCGGAAAGCCCTGGCGATCGCGGAAGAAGCTGTTACAGATTTCCTGCAGGAGGGGGCCAATCAGTTGTCCAACCACCTGCAGGTGGTCCATTGGCATGCCATCCGGCCCCGCCGCTTTGTTTCTTGGTCGATCTGTCAAGGCTCTCTCGATCTCGGGGATCAGTATCTCTTCTTCTAGTCGCAGGCGCTGGCTCTGAGTGAGGGTTGTCCGACATTGATCCCAAATCCGTTCACAAGTTGTCTCCCTTTGTTCTCTCTCCCCCTCTTGCTCAGTCTCCGTATACAAATCCATGTAGAATTCCTGCACATAGCGGAGCAGCTCCGGTGTGGATTCCGCCTCAGGCTCATCCTCCCGAAAGGGTTGCCGCAACACCTTGATTAAGTCCACCCCTCTCTTGCTTCTCCCTTGTCCGAAGAATGCCGCCGTCATTCTCTCCTTGAGTCTTGCCCACCTGGCCTTAGTTAACAGGCCCCATCTCTCCGCGTCCTGTCGTTCCCACTCTGCCCACTGCTCTTTGACCGTCATCCACTGCACCCACCAATCCTCCTCCTCTCCCTCCCCTGGTTCTGTCCCCAGTTCTTCCATCTTGCTAATATACTCTTCCCCTGTCCGCAAATGTGCCTGTCTTGTGGCCTTTGCCCGCGCCAGCATCACTCGCCTAAATTCCAACAGCCCTTGTTGAAAGTGCTGTGTCGCCGATACTCCATCTGTGCGCAGCCCTGCCCAATACTCCCAATGTTGTTTTGCTAGGCGCATGTGTAGCTGATCTCGGAACATCCAATGGGGTACCATTGGCGGCTGTGCCCGTGTCTCCACAAGTGTCGGCAGCAGAAACTCCGTGAGCAGCAACTTGTGGTCTGATACGGCCACTGGCAATGCTACCACCCGGAGCAATTTGTGCAACAGGTCCCCCTGCACCCATGCCATGTCCAGCCTGCTTCTTCGTCCCGGTCCCGGGCCTATCCATGTGAACCCTTTTTCCTCCGGCCAAGTTTCCCGAAATGCATCCTCCATCGCCATCTTGGCCATCATCAACCGCAGTGCTTCCGCATCCGACCTCGGCGGCCCCGCCTGAGGGGAGTCCAGTCCCGGCTGTACCACGGTGTTGAAGTCCCCCATCATCATTGTATTCAACGTGTCCGGGACATTTGTTGGGAGATCCCTCCAAAACCATTTTTTCTGCGTCGTCTCCTGCGGGGCATACACCATGGACACCAACAATCTTTCCCCCTCCACCTCCACCCAAACCCATGCCCATCGTCCTTGTGTGTCCAGGAAGTAGTCGAGCACCCGCCCTTGAAAGAATTTGGTCATCACTATGGCCACCCCCCCCATCGTACCCATCGTTAGCGCCCATACTTGGAACCCCTGCCCCAATTCCAATCTTCCCCTCCCCCGCACCCGCTCTTCTTTGAGCTTTGTTTCTTGTATGCACAACACATGTATTTTTTCCCTGTCCACTATTTGTCTAAGTTGTCTAGTCCTCCATCTAATTGATCTCTCCCCCAATCCTCTTATGTTCACCGAAGCCACTCTGAACGCCTTTTCTACTACCATGTCTGCCCTACCCGCCCTTTATCTAATGCTAACTGGCACGACGACGATTCCCCCCCGCCCCCCCACCTCTCTTTTCAGAGAGAGCCCATAGCCCTTACTCCGGCGGTCATCGTCCCCCTCCCCCTCACCTACGACCTCCCCCCCTTCCTCCTCCATTTCTGCGCGCCGACGCCCCTGCGGATGTCACGCTGACCGAAACTTTGGATCTTCGCGAGGACCTATTCGACGCGTCCCCGACCTCGCAAATGGCCATTCATACCCTTCTACCCAAAAGCCGTGTCCTGTAAACTTCTTATCTTCGGGCAAGTGTTTATTCACTCCCCTCAGGACATGTGTGCCCATGGTCTCCTGGGTCGCATAGCTGGATGTCGCGGCCATCACCGGTCCCAAAAGTTGACCGAAGTCTTGCCACACAAATTGCGGATTCAGAGACGACACCACTGCGTCGTCCAAGCGGAGTTCCGTTCTCAGCAGAAAAACATACAGTCCCATAAGTTTCCCGTCGTCCACCTTCTCCACCAAATGGATCGTCAACACTCTTTCCACTGGTCCCACCTCATAGTTCTTCCCCACCCAACTTTTCCCCACCGTGACTGCCCATTGCTGTGACGAATGGTCCTCAAATCTGGCCATTGCAAATCGCACCTCCCCTTCATCCGCCTCTTGTGTTGTAACCAATATCTGCAGATTGCCCATCCCACGTTTAAAGACGAGGGGCAATACGCGGAGCCGGCCCGCCTGCTGCATATCACAAAAGGCCTCATCCAGGAGCACCATTCTCGTGCGCATTTGTGTATAGCCTGTCTCCCGATAGTCTCTGTTGCGCCCTTCCGTTCTACCCTCTGGCTCTTCCTCCCTCCCTTCCTCAGGCGCTCTGAGTGCCGGATCCGGGGAGGCGATTCTGACTCTTCCCTCAGGGAGGAGGGGCCTATCCTACGATCCTCGTCCCGGGTTCTCCAAAGCGACTGGCCCGCCCGGGTGATCCATCGCAACTACTGGGATGCCCTTGTGTGGGCCCGCCGATCTGTCCCTCTCGCCATCCCCCTCCTCCCCAACAGCCCGTCCCACTCCTTGCATCTCTTGATCCATCGCCCCTACCGAGGTGCCATTGTGTGGGCCCACCGATCTGTCCCTCTCGCCCTCCCCCTCCGCCCCAGCAGCCCGTCCCGCTCCTCGCATCTCTTCTCGGCCCCTCCCCCACTTCTTTGACTCAGCTGTCCGATCCTGTCCCGGCTTCCCTCCCGATCCCCCCACCGTTTCCCATACTATCCTCTCTGTCCTTCCCCCCGGGTCTTCCCCCAGGTATACCAACGATCTTTCATCTGTCTCGGTGGGCTCCGCCGCTCCAGCAGTTGCATCCTCCACTGTTCCGTTCCCCCCCCTCTTTTCCTCCGTTTTCTGTGGTTCGATTGGCTCCTCTCCCTCCAATTTCCCCAATTTGTCCCCCTGACGAGATCCCTGCTCCCCAGTTCCTTGTCTCCCTCGTACGCCTAAAACAGATCGGTGCTCCCCAAAGATCAGCACTCCCTTCTCCGTCTCGTCTCTGCATCTCTTCGGGGACGGGTTGTGCTCGGTGGAGGATGACACCGCTTGTTTCCCTTTTCTCCCCTTCCCCGCCTTCCCCTCTCGTTGCTTGTTCTTGCGTCTCGGCCTTGGTCTTTTCGTTCCCTGTGGCCTCGGTTTCATTCCTCCAATCAATAGAATATCCCGTGGTGGCTGCCCATGCTTGTCCGCCTCCTCCTCTCCCCTCCCTCCTCTGTGCCGCCCTTTCTCCTTTCCCCCCTCCTCTCCCTCCCTTCTTACCTCCCTCCTTGAATCATCGTTTTTCTCCTGTCGTGCTCTCTCTGTTTCCCAGCCAACTCCAGGACGAAAATCCCTAGGGCGTGGTGTGACCCCCGTCATAACAGCCCCACTATCCGAGTTCTCTGGGTGTGTCGCTCTCCATAGCGTGTGCCACGTGCTGTCGAAATCCGCTGCCCACACGCTATGTGTTGACGGGTGGTTTCTAATGTTGTCCACCCATGCCACCAGCCCACAATTAGCCCCCTCCCTCTGGTCATCGGGTCATTCGGAGATCCCTTCGATGCGTTCCGCTTGCCTCTCTCCTCGCTCCTCCATTCCCCCCTGGATTCCCCCCTCCTCCTACTGCCCATCTCGACCGTCCCTCCGGTCGCACTCTCCCATCTCCTCCCCTTTCTTGTGTTGTGTCCCCTCCTCCCCACCCCCCCCTCTCTGTTGTGGCCCCTCGAGCTCCTCTCTCTCTCCCTGCGGCGCTTCTTTGTTTGTCTGTTGGCCGCCTCGTGGCCCAAGTTCCTTTTCCTCTGACCCTCCTTCCCCCCCCTCCAGTCCTCCCCGACACATCCCTTCCTCCTTAGTGCAAAGTGTTCACACTTAGACGTACATGGCTTAGCCTTTGAGACAAGCATATGACTACTGGCAGGATCAACCAGGTAGCGGGTGTAACGAGCAGCCACAAGGAGCGATGGCCAAGGCGCACGTAGGCACATCACGCCGGCCAGCCTACCAAAAGAACGTCGAACAATCGTGGAACGTACGCCGGCCAGCCTACCAAAAGAACGTTGAACAATCGTGGAACGTGCAATGAGCCGCCGAGATGACGCGAAGTCCGGCTGTTTGAATTGCAGGTGAACTTCCCCTCCGTAGGCCATCTCCAATGGCAAGGTACCACACAATCCAACACAGCCCGCCGCACCCGCTCACAAGATTGGCTGCGAACAGCACCCGCCCACACCACACCCAGAGATCGCAAGTTAACCACACTACCCGAACAACGGGGCGCGTGAAGGAACCACCGACCGCTTCGGCCCACAGCCGGATGCCACCGCCCGCCCAAAACGTACCGACACCGAAGTGCACCGCCTCATCTCTCCATCGAGAAACGCGAGTGAAGAGAGAAACGAATGCACCACGCATCCAACACGCTCGGACGGACGGAAAGCCTCCACCTGTGCACGGGGGCAAAAAAGGAACACACCCCTTCCCCCCTGGAACCACATGCGCCTGTTGCCGCGGGCACCACCAACAGCACTTGACGCATGTGAAACCTAGGAGACAGAGGACAATAGCCTTCAAAGCCCACAGCCTAAACGCAGCGGAAGAACAACGCAACGAGATCCGTCACGGTGTGCAGCATACCAAGACCACAGCATGGGGGACACGACGGGCACAAGCGCGCATTCCAACAAGTCGGGTGGATGACGGGCCCAACCTCGCGATGCTGTCGGAGGGTGCATCACGCATCCCACAAGTCTCTGCCTTCGCATACGGTAATCAGCGGGGGCCACCTGCGCCACCGCTCAATGGCGCCGCTCGGATGGCGAAGAGCGCAGAGACTCCTCACCAATTCGTGACACCCTCTCAACACAAACGGAACGCGCCGTTGTGAGTGCGGACACGAAGACGACACCACAACAAAGCTGCAACAGCTCTCCCCGAAAGCTATGGGATGAGGGTGCCGAAGCTGGGAGTCGGTGACGGGCACCTCCGCCTCCACACCCTGCAAACGACCGCCAACCGGACTGCCGTCTACGATCAGGCGCCAACCGTCACAAGACGATGAGCGAGGGTGAACGCAACGATCCACAACGCAGCACCACAACATAGGAAAGCCCCGACAGCCGCGACTGCCGCCAGCGACGACCGAGCTGTCGTGAAATAAGCCCTCCGAGAAAGACGACCATGGACCCGCACGGCGCCGCAAAAATGTTCGCTCGACCACCAAAGAACGACTCGCCCGTCTCTCGCAAACTGGAAACCACCCAAAGCGTGTGTAGAGAGTCCCTCGTAACACAAGTACAAGGTCCCAAAACCCACGCTCAGAACATCGCCTTCATCGACTGCAAGGGGGCTGCTAAGCACGCAGGCCCCTATAAGAGCGCAAACGGGACTCCGAACCGCCAACCACCAACTGTTTGGCACATCCAGAGGGTGCTCACTGAGCCATCCGCCGAGGGACCTGCACATGTCCCTTTCCAGCAAGCTGACTGAACAGACCCCAATGGCGATGTCCCGCTTGGGACCTCGTCCCTTTCCGCTCTCAATAGCACGCCTCTGGACCTTGGATCCTGGGAGACCCCCTTTTCTCGGGGCCGTTCCTACGCCCGAGTGGCAGTGCGCGGTATCTGCTGCCCCCACAAAATTCGACACCTCAAAAGTCCGTCCCATCTCCCTCCCTTCCACACACAAAATCTTAGATTTCTGGCATTATATTATAGTGGACTCCTTCCTGAGCCTTTGAGAACATTTACCTATGGACAAGCTATCGGTACCTTTATTTTATTTTATTTATGGTAAGTCCTAGGTATTCACCACATTGTTGCAGTGGTGTAGGGCCGGGGGAAAAAAATAAATAAATTAAAAGAAAAAAAAAGACAGAAAAAAAAGCGACGAAACAAACAGAGAAAAGGCCAAGCAGCTTCTGTGCCTAGCGACTCAGATCAYGCCGCGGTGTGGGAGTGAAAAGTTTACGGGAAGTCTGGCAGAATCATGCGTCCGTTGTGGGGTTATGTGTTGGCGAACATGACCGGACACGCACTCCAGAAAAAGAAGGGGGGAAAGAAAAGTAACGGATGACTTGACAAAGTCGTCATTTCAATTTGTGTCGGCCCCGAGAAAAACTGCATCCGGCAGAACAAGCGAGGCCGAAAACCCGACGGCATAAGCATTTCCGTGCATGTCCCAGAGAACACCATAGAGCCAATCAGGTACTGCCTCCAGTGAAGCAGCCCGCCATGATCACACTCACGCACAGGGAGGGCCGGATAGGGCAGGAAGTGGGCCGTTTGCCCCCGCCATGAACATCATTGCGTGCACGCGTGGGGGCGGGGGGGGG
>BFEA01000271.1:202021-213343 GCA_003427395.1 Chara braunii
GCGAGGGAAGCCACGACCACGGACCCCACCACCCTCCGAAACGGAAGGTGCTGACGTCGTGAGGAATCCAATGATGCTCAAGCGGGCGTGCCCTCGGCAGAAGCCTTGGGCGCCACGTGCGTTCACGTATCGATGGCTCACGGATTTCTGCAATTCACATTCAGTATCGCATTTCTCTGCGCTCTTCATCGTTGCGAGGGCCAAGATATTCGTTTGCCGAGAGTTCTACAATATGGTGTCGTTCCGACAGGACCGACCCCTCAACTAGAACAAAAGGGGGTCGTCAACCCGGACAGCAACAAATCAGAGCAGGTACATCAATAAGAAGTTGCAAAGCTGTCGCCACCGCCCGCTGCCACAGGTCCGTCCAACCCCCCGTTCGGGGGGCCAGGCAGGGCACCGGGGAGCAGCGGGGCAACGAGGGTGCAAGCGCTGTCTCCTCCCCCTCCCCACCCGACTCCGCCCCGTTCGTGACCAAACGGCCCTCCACCCCGAGATTCAGACCACCTCGACTGTGTCGAGGCCGCCGATCTGTCCGGAAAGGAGAACCCCGTTGGGAAGGAAGCCAGGACGAAACGGGGAGGGGCCGAGGACCCCGCAACACACCCCGCCCCTCGCCTCTACCACTACCCTCGATCCCCGAACAGGCCACAAGCTCCGCACGAAGCGGAGGTTGAGGCCGGGATGGAAAGGAGGTATGGACAAAGCCGAGACGGGAAGGAGCGGGGGTACGCAGGCCGTGGACAGCCGCCACCACCCAACATCCCGCCCCTGACCCTCCTGCAGGGCTGTCCGTGCCCGGACCAACCGCCATCCCGACCAGAAGTCGAGAATGGGGCTAGGTCGAGGTAACAACCTGCGGAGGCGAGACGGGATGAAGGGGGAGCAACGGCACAAGGCCCCGAACCCTACCCACTCCCCCCACCCTTGACCTACACCACGCCCCCCTCTGCGCCGGACCAGCCGCCGACTGGGCACTAAGCCCAAGATGGTGTTAAAACGGAGGAGAAAAGCGGATGCAGGGAGGATGGAGGCAAAGGGCGGCGGAAGGGCGAGCAAGCCAGCGTCCCACACCCCGAAGATCGGCCATTCACGTGTCAATGATCCTTCCGCAGGTTCACCTACGGAAACCTTGTTAYGACTTCTCCTTCCTCTAAATGATAAGGTTCAATGAACTTCTCACAACACCCCCAGCTGCAAACCGCCGAGATCACCGCAATCCAGACACTTCACCGGACCATTCAATCGGTAGGAGCGACGGGCGGTGTGTACAAAGGGCAGGGACATAATCAGCGCGAGCTGATGACTGGCGCTTACTAGGCATTCCTCGTTCAAGATCGATAATTACAACAATCTATCCCCGTCATGATGAACCTTAAGAAGGTTACCCAAGCCTTTCGACCCAGGCAAGCGACTCGTTGGATTCATCAGTGTAGCGTGCGTAAGGGCATCACAGACCTGTTATTGCTCAAACTTCCGTTGGCTAGTCGTCCAACAGTCCCTCTAAGAAGYTGGCCACGAGGAAAGGTCCCCGCGTAGCTATTTAGCAGGCTGAGGTCTCGTTCGTTAACGGAATTAACCAGACAAATCACTCCACCAACTAAGAACGGCCATGCACCACCACCCATAGAATCAAGAAAGAGCTCCCAATCTGTCAATCCTTGCTATGTCTGGACCTGGTGAGTTTCCCCGTGTTGAGTCAAATTAAGCCGCAGGCTCCACGCCTGGTGGTGCCCTTCCGTCAATTCCTTTAAGTTTCAGCCTTGCGACCATACTCCCCCCGGAACCCGTAAACTTTTATTTCTCATAAGGTGCTGGCAGAGTCATCCAATAGACATCCGCCAATCCCTAGTCGRCATCGTTTATGGTTGAGACTAGGACGGTAGCTGATCGTCTTCGATCCCCCAACTTTCGTTCTTGATTAATGAGAACGTCCTTGGCAAATGCTTTCGCAGWAGTTCGTCATCCATAAATCCAAGAATTTCACCTCTGACAATGGAATACGAATGCCCCCAACCGTCTCTATTAATCATTACTCCAATCCCGAAGACTAATGAAATAGGACCAGAGTCCTATCGCGTTATTCCATGCTAATATGTTCAGAGCACAGGCCTGCTTTGAACACTCTAATTTTTTCCAAGTAACAGCGCCGGCTCTGGATCCCAGCCAATAAAGGCAAGGAACNTTTTCTTTTGTTTTTCTTTTAGGGCCACTGCACGTATTCCTAAGAAAAGAAAAAAGAGAAAAAAAGAAAAACGAGAAAAAAGATAAATGAGAAAAAAAAACAAAAGAAAAGAAAAACGAGAAAAAAAAAGACAAAACATATGGCAGCGTATTATTCCACGTTCTGCAGAAGATTCATTCTAGTTTTGCACATTTGGTGAGTAGTGCAGCCAAGCCCTCAGAATCACGTGCATAGACCAACACGGCCTAGCTACGTGAGCAACCCATAACTGCTGAAACACAGACCTGAATCCGAATCTTGAGTATATATACCTTCATATTCATTGCCTGGCTTGATTTTGGCGGGGGGGTCTGCGCCACAAGGCTGCGAGGACCCTTGAGAAAGCCTGCATGGGCCGTCTGAGCCGTGTTAGGGGGATTCCCCCACCCCCCCCGGAAAAAAAAAAGGAGCATTCACACAAACACACACACACATTCACACACTTTTTTTTTTTTTTTTTTCTGTTTTGTCTGGGGCATTGGCCCACAGCCCCCCCCAAGTAGCGCCGCTGCTCCCTACGGGGTGGTGGGCCTCCCGGGTTTTTTTTTTTTGCACTTTCGTGATTTGTTGAACAAGGCCCTCCACCCCGTAGTCTGCAGACTCCGCAACGTGCGCGCACGCCCCCCGGTGTCGCGTTCAAATTTTGAACGCGATTGAACGCGGCCCCGGGGGGTATGAACGCGCGCGTTTCCGGTTGCTCAGCGATGCGATGCAAAAAAAAAAAAAAAAAAAAAAAAAGGGAATATCCTCAATCGGTCCTCGGCATTGATCCCTGTGGAAGGGGCGAGGAGGATGTATTAAGTCGCACATGCTATTGTCTCGACAACCTGGTCTGGTACCTTTGTTGCCGAGCCGACACCCCTTGGCCCCTTCCTGCTGCCGACGACATGTCTTGTGGCGATGACGCGGGTTGCCGGCGGCCGCGTTGCATCGGGTCTCTAAGCATGGGCCATTGCATTCCCCTCAGCCAGAACTCATAGTGTGTGAACTTCTTATCGTCCGGCAGTCGTTGATCAATTCCCCTCAAAATATGGACCGCCACTGTGTCCGTTGTTGCATATCCATTTGTCTGCATTGCGCAGTCCAAGGTCTGTCAAAAATCCTGCCACATGAATTGCGGGGCCAGCGATGGTACACATGCATCGATATTGAACGCCGCCTACAACATGAAGCAGTTAAGGCCCATCACCCGGCCATCCCCGCCCCTTTCCAACAATCGTATCGCCGAAACTCCAGAGACGGGTGTTATAACGTAGTTGTTCCCCACCCAACCCCTGGCGGTTGTAATAGCGCGCTGTTGCGAAGGGTGATCCTCGAATCCCACCATCGCAAAACGGACCTCCATTTCAGTTGCTTCGTGGTCCGCAATGAGGATATCAAGGCTACCCAAATCGTTTCTAAAAGCCAGCGGCACCAGCCGTAATCGGCCCGCCCTGCGGAGATCGTCGAACGCCCGATCAAGCAACAGCATCCTTGGTCTGGCATTTACGCGCGTCTCCTCTTTGCGATCCTGGTTAGCCCCCGCTGTTCTCTCCGCTGGTTGTTCATCCGGATCTTCGTCCACAGCTCGTCGACGAGGCTCTGGGGAGCCCAGTCTGGTCCTCCCCTGAGAGGTAATCGTGTCGTCCATTGGGGGTCGCCGGGGAAGGTTGAGATCACATATCTGGTTTGGTGTGGAAGTTTGTCCTCCCTCCTCCTGAACCCTTTGCATTCCTTCATTCCCCCCGGCCCTTTGACTGTCTCCCCTCCACATTCCTCTTCTATCTTCCCCCCTCCTTCTGTCCCCCACCTCTCTCTCGTCCCTTCGTCGCGGCTCCCCATTCTCCGTCGACTGTAATTCCTCCCCTATCCGCCTGTCCGCCGTTTCTCCCTCATCTATCCTTTGCTCCTCCCCTCTCCCTGATGGCGGTAATCCCGGATTCTGCAGAATCGTCTGGCATTCACTCCACGTCGGGCTTTCCAAGATCCGACCGCCTTCCCTCTTTCTCGTCCGCTTGGGTGATGGGCTTTTTTCGACATCCGAAAAGGTGGCCCCGCCTGCCCTGGCCTTTGGCCCGCATCTCATTCCGCGGGCGCACGTGTGACGACAGTTTTTCCGCTGTCTCGGTCTCTTCTTCATTTTGCCTACGGTATTCCGTAGCCCACTTTCTCTCGCCGCTCCCCGTGCCCTTCTGACTTCTCTCTCCCCCCCATTCCCCTCTTCCACACCCCTGTCCTTGTTTCACTCATCCGTTTTTGAACCTCGTCTTCCTAGCACTGGGCAGAGCTCGAACATTCTTTGTCCTCCCCTTTCTCCCCCAATTGTTCCCCTGTGTCCTCTTCAGGGCGAGGTTCCTGTGTCATTTCATCCTGTGGAACTAACTCCTCTCTCCCCTCCTCCTCTCCCAGTCGGCGGGCCAATCGGTCGCACTCTCCGAAATTGTCTACAGGCCGGCATTCGTCTGCCCCCACAACCCTCTGTGGCCAGTCCTGGGGAAGCACATTCCCTGTCTTCTCCCTTCCCTCTACCTGTTCTCCTCCTCCCTCCCAGCCATCCTTTTCTTCTCCCCCCTGATCCTGTGTCATCTTCCTCCCTTCCCCCCTCTTTCCCAACCGACCATTGCCGTCTTGTTCTTGCGCATGTGGAGATCCCCCATCGGCTTCCTCCCAACCGTCCTCCCCAACCCTTTTTTATTTTTCCCACCCAACTCCTGGACGATAGTGTCTGGGCCGCGGTGATGTCTGCACCGAGGGCAGGCATCCCTCCCCACTCTCCTGGTGTGTATCCTTCCGGAGTGTATGCCATGTTTCCTCCACATCTTTCGTACAGGCGCTGACGACGTGGGGAGAGCGGCAGCAGTCCTGTTCCACCCATGCTACCACTCCGGAGCACCGATCGTTTGTGTTTTCTGTCTTCTCCCCCCGCTTGTCCCACGTCTTTATTTGTTCCTCTTTTACTTTCTCCCCTTCCAGTCCAATCCTTTCTCCTTCAACGTTCAGCAGTTTCTTCATCCGTCTCGCCACCTCGATAGACATACGGTGATCCCTCTGCCTCTGATCCTCAAGTCCGTCCTGCTGTCGTTCCGTCCCGTCTTTCATACCATTCTCCATCCTCACCTGCAGCTCCTGTTGCTCCCTCCCGTAGGCCTCGGCCACCGTATGGCTGTGGAGGCGGTCAGACGGATGAAGAAACCGCTGAACGTTGAAGGAGAAAGGATTGGACTGGAAGGGGAGAAAGTAAAAGAGGAACAAATAAAGACGTGGGACAAGCAGGGGGAGAAGACAGAAAACACAAACGATCGGTGCTCCGGAGTGGTAGCATGAGCGGAACAGGACTGCTGCCGCTCTCCCCACGTCGTCTGCGCCTGGACGAAAGATGTGGAGGAAACATGGTATACACTCTGGAAGGATACACACCAGGAGAGTGGGGAGGGATGCCTCCCCTCGATGCAGACATCACCGCGGCCCAGACACTATCATCCAGGAGTTGGGTGGGAAAAAGAAAAGGGTTGGGGAGGACGGTCGGGAGGAAGCCGATGGGGGATCTCCACATGCACAAGAACAAGACGGTAACGGTCGGTTGGGAAAGAGCGGGGAAGGGAGGAAGATGGCACAGGATCAGGGGGGAGAAGAAAAGGATGGCCGGGAGGGAGGAGGAGAACAGGTAGAGGGAAGGGAGAAGACAGGGAATGTGCTTCCCCAGGACTGGCCACAGAGGGGTGTGGGGGCCGACGAACGCCGACCTGTAGACAATTTCGGAGAGTGCCATCCGCAGTTTTTTTTTTTTTTTCCACACACACACACATGCCCCATCTATTCTGGGGGGCGGCAGTCCGGTTGCTTATCACCGGCAAGCAGACAAGAATTTTGAATCCGAAAAAAGACAGCACAGACAGCACAGACAGCACATAGTTTTTTGGGAGGTCTTGGATCGGGGCCAGCACCCCAATCCGCCTGTGACGGCTTCTGATGGTTGGTGAACTGAGGCTCACCCCCCCCTTGGTGGAGTGTTGCCGGGAGGCGGTATGCACCCAGTCGCCACACTCCCCCAAGGGGGCCAGGAACCTGCTAGACCAACCCTCTCCCCTCGCTCCCCCCTAGAAGTATCACTCCCGTGTCCCCAAAATCCACCCTCCCATGCCCTCCTCCATCTATCCCCTCTTAATCCTTGCTTTTAATCCCAATTTCTCTCGAGTACTTAGTCTACCCTCCCACCTTCCCTCCACTGTTCTTCGTCTTCTGTCGCCGTGACATTCGCAGTTCCCCTGCTCAATCCCTACTCACATTTACCCTTAAAGCCATTTGGCCCCTACATCCGCCACCGTCTTTTTTATCACTCTTCCTTCTCCTTTTTACCTAAAGCCATTTGGCACTTCCCTGTTTATCCCTATTTCCCAGTTTTCCTTTCCTTTGCCCCTTTCCTTTTTTAACTGTCTCCCGTCCACTCCTCACTCTCCCTTCTATTCCCAAAGTCCTACTGACGTCGCATCCATATATCTACCCAAGCCTTTTGGCACCGACTGTCACCTTTGTCTCTCATTTACTGTACACCCACCCCCCTCCCGCATCTCCTCCCCTTTCCCCAATCACTAACCTTCTACAGTGTATTTACAGCACCTTTCTCCGCCCCTTTCCCCAGTTTCGAATCTTCTATAGTACATTTACAGCACTACTCCTTTCTTCCCATCCTTTTGTCTCACGTTTACTGTACCCCCACGCACCACCCCCATCTCCACCCCTTTCCCCATCTACAGTGTATTTCCAGCACTAATCATATCCTCATCCCCTACTTATTTTGTACTTATAGTGTCCACGGTCCCTGTCATGTTGACCGGAGTCCCCTACGCATCTCCCTGATTCATTTCCTCTCTGCATCTCCATAGGTCTGGGTCCCTGCGTTCCCTGTCCTGTGTTCTAATGTACTCAGCGCGGTTGCGTGTCCCCCTTCGTTTGTATTCGCAGCTGCGTGATCCCCCTCACTTTCGCTTCCCACCCCGAGTTATGATGTCCCCAAGGTACCCCACTGTGCCATCTCATCCAACTCCTCCTCCTCTCTAGGTTCAGTTTCTTCCCTCTGCAAGTCCTCTGCATCCACTCCCCATGCCGTCCCCCAGCTCCATTTCCCAAGCTCCTTCTCAATGTTCACCACCTCTGAGAACTGCCGCCAAGCTTTTTTGAGGAACTGCCACCCACCCTGTTCTCTTTTGCGAATGTCTGCCAGGATTGCCACTTTGAGGTTTCTGGTTGTCCTTTCCTTTCATGTTCTTGTAGAGCCTGTTATCCCTTCCTTGAGTTTCCTTGCTCTCATCGCCCAAACCGCCCCCCAGAACGCCGCCCTCAGCACCTCCCCCGCGTATCCGTCCACCAAACCTGAGGCGGTGCCCGCGAGGGCCTGTCCCACCAGGACCGAGCTTCTATGGCTTGGTGCTGACGGGTGGAGCGGTAAATTCTTTCCCATCGAGCCCCACCGTTCCCAGAACTCCTTCTGCATCGGACAATCCAACCACAGGTGTGGTATCGTCTCATCCTCCTGTTCACAGACACGACAAATTGTGTCTGTGTAAGCACTATGCTGAGACATCCATTGAAAGGTCGGAATTGCCAGTTGCAGATTAAGCCACAAATTCCCGGCCTGCTTTTGATCTGGCAGTGTTATCAAGGTGGTACATGCAGTTTCCCAATTTTTCTGTGTCCAGAACCGCTCTTCTTCCAGCAGCAGCCAGCCTCTTTTCTTCCATCTATCCCACATTTCTTTGACCATATCCACCGGCTCGATCAGTGACCTATAGATAATTTTGGTTGTCGTCTGATGCGGTCGCATGTGCTTCTGTTGTAAATTCTTCGCCTGCCATTCCCACGTGGAGGGGTCCCAAGGCAACTGCAAAGGCGACCGTTCCGGCTTGAAAGGTCTATATCTCCCACCGTCCTTCTGTGACCGGTCTTTGAGTACAACCACCGCTCTCATGTTGCTGGCATGTATCAGGCCGTCCCTTCCCAGGTCTCGATCCATCACTTACGTTTATTTTCCAGCCTTCCGCTCTGTACCATTCTTCCCCCTCCCTTCTCTGTAATCGAAATAGAGTCCTTGGTGGCTGTTCTGTATCTAGTGCCACCCACTCCCCTCTGACCCTTTCATCGGCTTGTAACTGACGCACCCAATCCTCCGGGATCGCCTTCCTCTGTTGCCGTAGCCTCTCTTGTCTGTCTGGTTGGTGGCGCAGTTGGGCCTTTGTTCAATAGTTCATCGTGGCCTTGTTTGGCCGTCCCATAAATCCACCACCCGGTGTATCCCGCAGTGCAACCATCGCCGCCCAAATGCTCCGGGTTCACCTTGCCATGGAAAGGGCGCCCCATTCCTGTGCACGAGCCGATTTCCAAATACCGATTGTCCCAGCACCTGTGAAACCGTGCTCGGGGCCACCTGTCGCAACGCCGATGCTTTCCATTCTCCCAACATCCCGGTCCACAATGTGTCTCTTGTCATACACTTTAGGAGTTGCAGGTGTAGAAGCGCTGTCTCCACATCGGCCGGATCCAATTTCAGAGTTTGTGCCATGCTGGACAGTGTCGCAATTTTCCACGGGGCGTCGTCCCTCTCCAGCACCAACCACAGTACCGTCCTCATTTGAAGCGTTGAGGCCTGCACGTGTGGATCCAACAATGCCAAATTCCCTTTCTTCCGCTGTTGAATGAGTTTTTCCCAACGAACTCTGTAGATCAGATTCGCGCAGCCTGGGTCGTTCTTCCACAGATATCGCCTCAGTGCCAGCTTGTATTCCCTCCATACCCTCTTGTCTGGGGCCGACAGCGGGGCCACATACCAGAGGGTAGGTAGAGCTTACCGCATTATTTGCGACACTCTTCCCACAATCCCCAAATCCGTATCTTTCGCCCATCGGTTCATTCTTGTTATCGCCTCTACCAGCACTTCTTCCATTTGCGAACCATTAGACAACGCTTAGCGCTAACCTGCGCTACGGACCGGCTGGCGAGGTCCAGCCATACTCCGTGGACTGGGACAGTTGTGGTTCCATAGCTGTTCTTGGTCATCGTGGTGTTTGCTTGGTTGCTCTGCCCAGGCAATGGTGGTATTCCCACCGGATACACCAGGGACGGTACGTCGGTGTAAGGCGTCTGATTTGCAGGATCCGACGGCGCGTTTTTTTTTTTGGACGAAATGGTTCCTAATGAAGAATTACGAAGGGGTGCGGCTGAATGGTTGGTGACTATAGAAGAGATGGCGGCCGCTGTTTGCAGGAGGTTGTGGATATTTTGTCTTCGAGCCATGGTGATCAGATGGAGGCTGTAGAGGGGACAGTCACACTTGCGCCATGGCTGGAGGTCATGATGCAGAGCATGCTTGATATCATTTGGGAGTTGGAGGAGGGGCCGGTTCCTTCGCTGGAGGAGTTTGTTGATTGGCATCAAGCTGACTTGCTCATGCATAGATGCTATTACGTCTTTAGGAACGGCCAGGATCGCTGGGCTGCTTTGGAGACGAGATTGTCGCCTGCGACAACAATTGTACACAGCAGAGGCGGCAACAGCTTCAGCACCAACATCGACTGCAACGACCGTAACGACAACGACAATAAAAATGAAAAAATCATCAACAACAACAACAACAACAATGAGCTCGAGATTATTAACTATAGCTCTCTTGGTGTCTTGAACGACAACTGTGGAGGTGACATCGCTAGCAGAGGGATCGTCGTTGGAGGTGGCGAGAACATCGATGAAAACGGCGGCAATGACGATAACATTTTCAACAACTACAGAGACAACAACAACAACAACATCAACAACAACAACAACAACAACAACAACAACAACAACAACAAACAGTTCAATACTTCTGCTGCTGATGTGGACGGCGACTTTGGCGATGTGGCTACCGACGGCGTCTTTGGTCACGGGAGCAATGGAGTACTCCTCGTTAGTGCTGACAACGACCTTTCCGTTTACGTCAGCACTCATGATGATGTTGATGCTGATGATACTACTGCAGCTGTTGTTGATGATGCTGCGGCTGCTACTGCTGTGGATGATGAAGATATTGGCGGCCTTATCGCTGACGTGGCAGGTGCCGATGATGATGATCTTGATGCTGCTGCTGCTGCTCTTGATGATGCCGCTGTTGATAACGATGACGCTGATGATGATGATATGCATGCTATCGATGATGACGATGATGATGATGCGGCTGATGCTGCTGGTGATGATGAAGCTGGAATTGATGATACTCATGACGAAGCTGCTATTGCCGCTGATGATGACAATGGTGGTCTTATCGATGATGTGGCTGGGCCTGACGATGGCGCGCGTGATGATACCAGTGAGGCCGATGCTGCTGCTGTAGATGATGCTTATGATGATGACGATGCTACTAATGCTACTGATGATGATGACGATGCTGCGGATGATGATAATGAAGATGCTCTTGATGATGATGCGTCTCCCGGGAGGAGCGGGTTGGGTATTTGCAACAGGGTGGCTGCATTTCTTTCGGTTGTCTGGGATGGGGTTTTCTTCTTCCCCACTCTTCCTGCGGGGTTCTTCTGTGGGCTATGGTGCGTATAGGGGTTGGCTAGTTGGGGATGTTTGCTATTGCCCGACCAGCAATATCATTCATCGGGTTGGAGTTTCGCTTCCTCGGCTTGCTTTTCATTTTCATTTGACACAGGAATGCTGCTTGATTACCTTACCCCTATGCTGCTTGCCTTCCCCCCCCCTCTTTTGTTGCTGCCTCATTTAGGTTCCGGTGAATGAGAGGCGACGGGCAGGATATTGAAGTAACGTTTTGCATCAGGTACTGTTAGCTATGGCATGCATTCCTATCGCTTGTATTAGTTGCCCATTGTTAGCCACATGGCGTGGCTTTTTGAAGTGTGCTTCAAAACCCTACGGTTTTTCGTGCAGTTGGTCAATCCTCCTCCGGTATGGGGGAGTAATCAATGCCTCTGCCTGTAGGGATTGGCCGCGGGGATTTTCTATATTTTTCTATACGTTTCTCATTGTCACATTTTTACATTTCCATATATCAACATATCAATGTATAGGGACGCTGGACCCGATTTCCAGCAGGTGTTGCTCCCCACCAATAGATGGAGCCTTCGTTT
>BFEA01000271.1:248633-271490 GCA_003427395.1 Chara braunii
GCGGCGGGGGACCGGGGGTGAAACCCCTACCCCAGTTTGGGCCCCGGGAATCCCCGTGTGACAACCCTGGTCACAAGAAAAGAATAAAAAAAACTTTAATGACTTTCCTCGGTTAAAGCCCTTCACACGAGCAAACTTAAAATGGATGAGTTCTAGGATTAATCCCCGTCGAGTAAGTACTTGACTAATAGGTAGGCTATCTCTCAAATCACAGATCGCCTCTTTCCCATCAATCAATGAGCGGAAAGGAGGGACAGAGTTTCGAGGGATCGCAATCGAGTTCGGTTGGCTTCTCGAGCTGATTCACATGACCACCTCGGTTACCCCTTTTCTCTTCCTACGACATCACGCAACTCAAACAACCTGTTTACAAGACGACTTGAAAGATTAAGTCGCAGGTTTTACAACAGTCTTAACTGTTGCCAGCTTCATTAAACAATGATCTCAAGATTAGCCTCTTACCTGCGCCGTAGCATTCATTCATGGAAGAGGCTAGGATTTACTTGTCAGGTCTCCATACTGAGCGTTTCAAACCCGTATAGGGCTTGATCATGCCAGCTTATTCTCAGTCCCTCTAAGTAAATGAGACTCTTAAATACAACTAGTGATCACCCATTTTATCTGCAACTATTCGACAGCTCGCCCACACACTAAACCGCAGTGCGAAGTTAACACAAAGTTGAGGACCGCAAGCAAAACAGCTAGCCCAACTCCAAAGTAGGCAACGTCAGCAGCGACTCGCCTGCTTAGGTGGAGCTACTCCCGAAAACAAACGTCGCCATGGAAAAGAGACAATAAAAGTTGCAAGTGCAAGTCCTGAGTAAACACACCAGTCACTGACAGGGTTGTCGTCCATGGCCGCCTCACTGCCTCAAACGCTTAAATGTTTCCAAGGAGAGCATGGTTCAGTCATCGAGTTCAAGAAACAGATCGTTGTCAACCCACCAATGCGGCACGTTTTTCTTGACGAATGGACAACCACAACGAAATCAACTGAAAGATACTGTTGAATCTTCTTCTCTCACTACAAACTTCCCCAAAAAAAAAAAGGTAAGGGTTAACTCTGGCTATCAAATCTCAATCCACTTTTCCCCGTCTACAAAACTCGTGCTGATTGCGTATCACTTTTCAGTCTCACTCACTCATGTGAGCTCACTTACCACTGCATCGGACTTACTCGGGACAGCGCGCAACGCTCAACAGGCGAACACACTTCACATAAGTAACAATGGAAGTTGACTTCCTTGTCACACTCACTCACGAAACGCATCGCGCATAGATCATACAACGCGTTGCATCACTTCTCATCAAAGAGCATGCATCACTGACCGCCTGCGATGACATTATTGTTGGAGAAGTGCACGTTCGTGTAGCTCACACTTAATGCATATGATGATCCGTGCAACGTGGCCAAAACTCATAGTGACCCAACAAGCTAAAAAGGTTACATGGGCGCGATAGCGCTTGATGTCAACAGCACTGAGCATTTTTGTGTCCTGCTCGCGTGCCGTACATCACTTGTACGTGCATAACTGCTCTGCGAGTCCGCCCCGCCTACGTCTAGTGACCAGCACTCTCTTGGCTATAGCCCGTAACACGTGTCATGTCCCACCATCGCCTTTCTCGACCCACCGCTTGTCTCGCCTTCCGTTGATTGACTCCCCCTCGCTCTTCTCCCGGCTGCCACGTGTAGCTCGCGCTCTGTCGACCACTCACTCCCCCTTTCTTGTCTCCCGTCCTTTGAGGCCGTACTGCCGCCCGCTGGTCTCTACCCCGCTACGCTTACCAAGTCCCTCCTCTTGCTAACTTCACACACCTTCGACTGTGCCATGCGTACGCATGTAACCGCCTCGTAGCTCACTCCCCGTTTCTCAGAACGACCATGCGTTGACCTCTGGCGCTGCTCCCTCACACACGTCCTTTCCCCCTGTTCTGCCTCTCCTCCGTCCCGCGGCCTCTGGGCGCCAGTTGCCGAGAGCTGGCCTCGGGTCCGCGCTCCACCGGCTTCGCGGCTCGGTGATGCCTCTGGATCTCGCCTGGTCTATTCCAGGACCTGAGGTCCGTCTCCCGGTCCCCCGCTTCACTCATCTCGCTCTCTCCACCTGAGTCACGGGCCAGATGGGCCTGCTCCCTGTCCGCCGTATCCATCGAGGTCTCGGTCTCATGGTACGAGACCGTTACCTGCATTTTTGCCATTACGTCGTCCTTCCTGCAGCGCTTCTCAGCACGGTCCTTTGCCTCTGTGATCGCATTCTGCAGTTTCCCATCAGTCCGCATCTCCACCTCTTTTCCTCCCTCCACGTTGATTCTCAGTCTTAACTCGTCTCCCCCGTCGTAGTTGAGTATCGTCGTGATCCAAGCCCCCTCCCTGAACATGGGCTTCCATCGAATCTGGTGGTACCAATAGCAGGGTCTATACCCATGCAACGCCATAGCCACAGTCCTTGCAATAGCTGGTACAAGAACTAAGCACTTCAGCTCCCGCGTTGCACTTGAGAAGGACAGGCTATTAGTGTGCATTCTACCACGAGCCGATAACTTCAACGCCCTGCCACTATCTCTTCTTCCAGCGCGATAGCCTCAACGAACCTGCTGAGAGATCCACGGGTAGTCCTCTTTTATAGAGTTCAGAGAGGACGTGTTTCCCTGTGTACTAAACGAGGAGTTTTAACAAAGTCCTTTCGAAGGCACAAATAAACGGGGCCGTTGATCTACCTCTTAAAAATCATCTGAGTCTGAAACTCAATAGTCGCCTGCAGGATGACACTCAGTTTACCACCAACCACTAATCCTGCCGAATCGACTTACATAGAGAAATCGTCGATCCTATAACGGGACCCCGACGGCGCACTTTTCACTTTAAAACGGGGTCGTTGATCTACCTCTGTCGGGTGTCCGCGTCCGATGGTAAGGAGGGGGCTCATGACCCTCTTCAAGGGGTGATGAGCTTCCTACCGATGCGGCCGCGGGTTGCCCTCCTTTTGGGGTCTTACCGCATGACGCCAGATTGGAGCTCACCCACAGACAGTACACGCAAGGCCGGCCTACTCAGGCCGTGGACCACTGGCTCGAAATTCGAACCGTTGGCCTTCCCGCGAAAGGACAGGCCAACATGTAGAGAATCGAAAATAGAAAAATTAAGTAATAATAACAAAAATAATAATGATAGCTGTGAAACAAGAATGAAAAAGGAAGCGCAAAGTCACAGTGGCCTGATGCCTCTAGTTTTCCCCCAAACTAAACAATTTCATACTCGGCGTTTTATTATATTTTATTATCTTTTCTTTTTTCTTTTGACAGTGACCTCTGCCTAGTGCACCTAACCCATAACTAAGTAGAGGGGCGATTGGCGCACAGTTGAAAAGACTGAGCCAACCTTCTCACCTCCGCGTCCCAGGGCGAACCCGACGGCTACCACGGCCACAGGCCGGTTGTGCTCTGCTATACAGTAGGGCGCCGAGCCTACGTGGACCAATGGAAGTCCTGTGGCGCACCCCTTTTGTTGAGAGTTGCGCCACCGGGGCCGGTCTGCGCCGATAATAATCCAGGTACCAGATCTAAACAGCACCAGACGAGCCTTAGGGATCAGTAAGTCAGGGCAAGGGACTGGCACTGAGCGAGGAACAGGTACACAAAGGAGGGTCGGGACACCGTGCCCTCCGACATAATACCAAACCCCCACCCAGCGTTCCCGCTGGGTCGAAACGCATCGCGCTTTCAACATAAAACCAGAGTGAGCAAGCAATACTTCTGATTCATTCCTACTTGCGACTCACTGCCGAGCTCGCACCGTAATTCTACACAGTCCGTTTTCTGTTTTTGCTTTAGCGTTCACTCTCTTTTTCAGCGCCATCCTTTTTCTCTATGCCCGCCTTTCTTATCTGTGCTCGCCTATCTTTCTCCACATTAGCCATCTCTCTCTGCGTCAATCTTCTTTTTCAACACTAGCTCTCCCGGCGTTAGCCTTTTCCTCAACGTTAGTTCCGTCTCTCCCGATGCTAGTTACCTTTTCCCCTATTGTCACGTTGTAATCCCCTACCTCCAGGGTAGTTTTCCTTCTTCCTTCTTCTCTAATAATTTCTTCGCCCTTAGTAGGGATCCTACTCACACAGTACTCTTAGGTCGTAACCCTCAATTTTACATCACCTATTCTCTTATCTCCCTCTTCACGGGCACTCACTTTACATCATGCCTGAGGCGCGTTGCGGGTAGGGTAGAGGAAGAGGAGGGAGAGGAGGTAAGGCTAAGGAAGAGCCGCCAGCCCGTACGCGGCGCGATTATAATTTTGAGGAGGAGGAGGATGAGCCAAGAGGTTATGGCGCTCACTCGAGACCCTATCCTCGCCATTCGCTCACCCCGTGGTATGAGAGGACTCCATCCCCCGACAGGATGGACTATTTCAGAAAAAATTTTGAAGCGTGCTATGGCGCACCCAGCACGTCCTCTCCCCCTTTGCTCTCCCAGAGCTCCTACCACCCTAACGGCGAATAGAGCCCTAGTGACTGTTCCCTCCTTTCCTTGTATTGCCCCCTCTGCTCCTCATCCCAATGGCTGCATTCTCTTCAGTATTTTCTTTCTTCTCTCTCTATTTCAGATAGAACTCATGGCAATTTTTTATATACCGTACAAGCGCGATTTCTTCTCATCTTTCTAATTTCTCAGCTCATACATCACTCATAGTGTCCCAGGCTTGAGAGTTTGAATATCTTGACGCCAGGGAAGCAAGTTCCCCGTGAACCAGGCCGCTTGTCGACCACTAAATAAAATTTAAGAAGGATTTTTGTCTACCTGTTTGACTCGTTCCGCTGCTGATTTTCTGCACGAAGGTTACCTTAGCTCTTGATCAGGCATCTGTGTCAGGAACGCTATTCCAGTAACGAGGGTACTCGTCTGTCTGGCATGCAGGAAATAGGGCATACCAAACCCTCTTTTCTATTCTGGCCTGAGTGAGGCGTCCTCTCAGCTTCTCAAGCACCTGATGGGGATACCAAACCCTTGTTTTCTTTCTCTGGTCTAAGTGAGGCGTCTCCTCAACTTCTCAGATGAAAGGGAGGGGATACCAAACCCTTTTCATTTTCTCTGGTCTGGGAACTTCAAATAAGTATTTGTATACCTGCAACATCAGCAAGTCCCACACAACAACCATGCCCCAGCAAGTAGACCCTCTAACAACCAACAGTCAAACATTAACAAATTAAAATAAAACCCATAAATAAAATAATAAATAACAAATAACAATTAACACATAACAACTTTTCATACCCATGGTTTATTGATTGCCTTGGTTTCGGCCCACCACTGGCCAGGAATGTCGGACGTCCCGTTAGTCTGGTATACCTCATTCAGCCCGCCTCAGGCCAGGACTAGTCAGACCATTTGTCTTGACAGCCCTTTTGACCTGCCTCCAGGTCTGGACCAGCATACCCACTACTCGAGCATGACAGCCCTTTGGCGCGCTCTCCAGGACACCCACACTATAGCGGGTCTGGTCACCCTATGACAGTAGACGTCCCGTCGGTCAAACTGTCCCGAACCCGGATTTGACCACTGCGGTCAGGGACCGGCTCACCTACCAGTTTTTGGCCAAGGGTGCTGGCTGCCCCGCCCAAATTTTTGAACGTGGGACCCGGTCTAACCACTGTTCCAGGCTCTGGCTAACCTCACTGGATTGCAACCTCTGACTGCGGTAGGGTTCCAGCTGACCTTTTTCGACCTCATAGGCCAGGCTCCCGGAGCCTCAGCCTTAATCGACTATGGAATTCGACACTCGCGTCGGGGACCTGCTGGCCCCACCAGATTGCAACCTGCTGCGGTAAGGCTCTGGCTGGCCCCGACAATCAACGCATCCTTAGGTTAGAGAAGAGAACTCTCAGACATACACAATCAGGCAAGCATATCATGACCCACAAGCAGACTGCCCACGCCCCATAACAGGACAAACATTTCTCAAGAGACGTTCCGTCAGTCTCGAGAGGCACTGAACAACAACATGATAACCATCACCAATCCCTTACAGGAAACCTCCCTTAAGTCTCAAGAAGGATGCTTAGTCCTGGCCCTAGAGAGGTCTCTTCCTTCAGTTGGGAATTTCCTTTTCTTTTCCAAGAGACGTCCCGTCAGTCTCAAGGAAGTACTGAAATGTTGATTTCATAGAGGTCCCTTCCCTCACCCGAGCGAAGACAAACCCTTAGCCAAAGGCACGAAGTCCCTGTACTGACCACTCTCAGTCAAGGAAAGTTGAACTTCTTTATGCCTGCCTTCATCCGAATCTCTTGGATGAACATTTTACTCAGAGACACGAAGTTTTTCTGCTGATAACTCTTAGTCAGACAGAACTGAACTTCTTCATGCCCACCATGCTCTTCTCTTTATCTTAGGATAGTACTGATCATACCTTTTGATGTGCCACAGCCATAAGCTTCTCAAATCCTTGACACTGTGTCAATACATACGAAACTGATTTCACAGTTATTCCCCACTCTCAGAGACTTGACACTCATGGAACGACTGTAGCACTGCATCAAAAGACCTGACTTAGTCGTTTGCTGAAATAATGAATGAAAGGACTTGATGAAAACTGAGATACTGAAACTGAAGACTGAAATTAAATTACCGAAACTGAAATGATAAAACTGAAGTTCTGGAACTGAAATGTTGAATCCGAAATGCTGAATTGACTATGCATGAATGATCACAACCTCTTGAAAATTCAGTTTTGCTGTCTTATTGTCTCACTGTACCTTTTTTCTTAGTTGTCTGGAACTATTCTCTTACTTAGATGAATGACCTCTCTTCCCTCTCCTTGAGGTTACTGTAGGAATCAGATCTGGGTCTCTGAATATGAACTTACGAAGTCTGAAACCTGATACCATGTCATGAACCCTGGATCCGTTCACTTCTGAAATCTCCTAAACCTTGCCTTCTGCCTCTCCAGTGATTCTGTAAGGACCAAACCATCTGGCCTCCAACCTTTTAGTCCATTGTGTCTCAAGAGAACTGTCAAACAAAAGGACAACATCTTCAACCTTCATTTCTCTTTTCTTATGTATCTTTTCCTGTTCCATTTCTCTTGATCTGATAGCTTGCTGGATGCCGTTCTTTCTGCAGCATCCATCACTGCCAGATCTACTTCCGATATCTATCTCATTCTAATCTGGACGAGCTCTGACGTGGAATAGTCTCTGTCGCTTTCTTGACTTGATCATGTCTTGACAATACTCTCAATTGGTAGCGCAGCATAACGGTCATACCACAGTGTAAAAGGTGTGTAACCAGTAGTTCTCTTGACTGTGATATTATCAGCGTATACAGCAACTCTTAATACCTTTGGCTAGTTGCGGAGATTCCCTTCACACCACTTGGCCAATGAATTTTTCAGAGTTCTGTGACCTCTTTCAACAGGTGCATTCGCTTGAGGATGGTAAGTAGTCACATACCGAATTCTGACACCCAATCTGAGTGTAATTCTTCTGACAACCTCATTTCTGAATTCTGATCCTCTGTCTGAGACTAATTCTCTGATAAAAGGATACCTGAGATAAACTTCCTCTATCCAATCAGCCACTTGCTCGGCTGTCTTCCTTTTCAGAGTTTTTGCCTCAACGTATCCAGATAAATTATCTCTCATGTTTAATATATATCTCATCCCACCTTTGCCTGGAGAAATCGTGATGAGATCAAGATGAACTCTGTTACCTGGCTCTACCAAGATAGTCGGAAATAAAGGTTCAACCATTCTTGTGGTAGACCTTTTCTGACATAACACACATGATTTACAATATCTGAAATCATGTCTCTCATGTCAGGCCAGAAGTAGAATTTGACAGTCTTGGAGTAGGTTGCCTCAGCAACCCTGTGACCACCAGCAATCCCCTCATGCAGGGCAACAATTATCTATAACTGTCTCTCTTAACCACATACCACGCTTAGTGGAGGTAAGCCTCCCTTACCATCCACAAAGAGATGTCCTCTCTTTCGTCTGAATTTCTTGCTTAAATTCTTACAATAATATTCTTTTAGTTGCTCATTTTCCATCCTTTTGCCAATCTCTTGATAATTTTCGACATATTCTTCAAAAAAGAAAAATATCTCTTCTTCCTTCTTTTCCCTCTCTTCTTCTTCCTTTGAACCAGAACTTTCCTCAATCTCATGAGCAGCCACTGCTGCTGCATTAACTCTAGCATACCAATCGTTTGGTTCATCTTCTTCTTCTTTCCCTAGAATCGACTCATAAACGTATGCGCTTGGGATTTTTTCCCAATTGTCTGTCTCTTCTGGCCACAGACTCCACCTGTAGGAGCATGACGCTTCATAATCCTCGTCATCTTTTTCACTAAGGAAATTATCAGCATAGGCAGATTCTTCAATTGTTCCATTCACATCTTCTTCCTCCTCTTCTTCTCGCCATTCAATCCGGCTTAAGCCATCTGCCCTGTTTTTCTCAGTGGGAATTTTTTCCAACTTAAAGTCATATGTTCAGATGAAGGCAATCCACCTGCTGACTGTTGGATCTACCTGTTGGTGCTTTTTAATGACACCTATCGCAACAGATGCATCAGTCCTCAGGATGAATCTCCTTCCTAAAACGTAGTGTCTGAAGCACCTGAGGCTATGGATGATTGATAGTAGCTCTTTCCTGAATTGGGTGTAGCCTCTTTCTGTAGAATTGAGGGTTCTGCTCTCAAATCTCAGAGGTCTTTCTCTCTCATTTTCATCTTTCTGAATAAGCACTCCACCCATAGCAACTGGTTCTACATCCGCCTCAATAATGAAAGGTTTTGCCTCTTCATCATCATAAAATGACACTCCAAGCACTACACTACCATCTTTTATTTTTTCCTGTAATGTTTCTGGTGCAGCTTGTCTTTTATCATTCCATGCTAAGTTAGCCCCTTGTCTTACCATCTCCCTCAGGGGCTCTGTAAGGAGAGCAAAGTGAGGAATAAAAATCCTCCAGAACCCACAGACTTCCAAGAAGCTCTTGACGTCTGCCACTCTCTTGAGATGCAGAGGCCAGTTTAAAATCTTATCTATCTTCTTGGGATTTGGACTTCTACCCTTGGAGAAACATCTGAAGCCCAAAATTATCACCTCTGGTTGAAAGAGAAGGGACTTTGGTCCGCTGGCTGTCAGATTATATTTCTGAAGTCTTTCTAGGACCATCTTAATTCCTTCAGCATGTTCCCAGACAAACTTTCTGACTTTCCCTGCGACCAAAGTCTCATCCCTTACCAGATGCCCTCTTACAGGATTATCATCAATGTGAGGACTGATATTTCAGGAGAAATATCCTGCACGACTTTGATCATATCCCTTTGAACCACTGCCACGCCGTTAGTCCAATCTTGAGGTACCACACACATCTGAACAAGCCCCCTTGACGTGACAGTCATTGGTCGGCTAGTGGGATCAACAGGGAACTGATCATAGCCAGAATACAGATCAACTAAAGAATAAATACATCCATCAGCAAAGGATTCAGAGAGGAGATCAGCATTGGGAAGATTACCTGCATCACGTACCGTCACATAATTAAGCTTCTGAAGATTTTGTATCCATCTTAGCTCACCCCTTGGTTTCCAGAAACAAAACCAGTGGTTAGCATACGGTCCATCAGCAGGTTCTGCAACATTAAATGCAATTTTTTTGTCAAGATACTTCACAACTTCTGCCTCTTCCTTTAGGGCATACTTGGTTGGCCTATCATTCCATGGAACGTGATCAACTGTCAAAATCTTTGTCATCTTAATCATGTCCACGTCCAATCGTCCTCCCTCTTCATCATTAAAGGAAAAAGCACCAGAGAATTCATGACACATCCTGAAGATATATACTTTCTCTTTAGGCAAGATAAACTGATCCAAGCCTATCTTCATTGTGTCAAACCTCTCTTTGGTGACCCTATTCTCTAGTTTTGTTGATTCTCTCATTTATAATCTTCCTCTCATTTTTCAATGCTTCATCATAATTTTTTTCTATTATGACTGCCACCGGGTTTTTCTTCACCCCCTTGGGTTTGTATTTCGTTTTTGACCCAGTGGCTATTTTCCTAAAAAAGGGTGAGTCGATGCAAATCTTAATTCCATCTTTCCTCCCTTAGCAGTCTCTACATCTTTATTGAAGGCTTTAATTTGCCCGTCCTCATCCTCGAGCTTACCAAGGGCTTTTATCATCTTCGAAACCTGATTGATTCCCACCGAAATCTCTTCTTTTGCTTCTTGCTTTCCTTCTTCCTTTAGTCTCCTAACCCTTTCAACAAATTTTTTCCTTCTGATTAAATTAACAGATAATTGATGCTTGAAATCACTTCTTGTGCAGACCATAAAGGTCCGTTCTTGGGAAGTCTCAGGATCTTGTAGGTCAATCCAATATGACCCCTCATGATTGAAAAATTTGACTGCCTCCATTCTACGCAAGAATGGAGTCCCCAAGATACAGTCATCGTTCAGGTCCGGCACTACAAAACCCAATAATTTCACAGTCTTGTCCCAACTCTGATGGTTAAGTTGTCAATAAATCCTGCCACGAACAACTCTCCTGCAATATTACTCAATACATTTTTCGCAGGCCTATCAATAGTTAAATTGCATGCCTCCATCGTTCTTCGTGAAAGAAGTATCATCTCTGCCCATGAGTCCACTAGGGCTAGAATCTTTACTTGATTAATGAGAATTGTAAGGTGCTCACATCCCATGGTTGCGAATCTCATCTTTCAACCTGGTAGTGATCTGTTAACTTGGTTGGGAAAAACTGACCTTAAATAATTAACTTCCAATTTTTTCTCCTCAATTAACTTTTTCAACTCTTCTCTCAGTTTGGGTGCTAGTGTCATTGCTTCCTTGAAAAACAATGTCACTTCCGTTTCTTCCAGCATTTTAGCAATTACATCAGAAATCACTGTTTCATCGTCCAAGTCACTCTTGAGAATAAATTTTCTCTTTCTCCCCTGTTCATTCTTTTCTCGTGAGCGTTCCTGTTCAGGATCATCAAGGATGTTAATAAGTGACTCCTCAACCTTCTTCCTTTTCTTTTCTTCTATCATTCGAGGCGTCATACGGGTTTGGTGGTTCCTCACTTCACCAATCTTGACACTAGGTTCCATGACGAGTTCTGGGGGTAAATCGTCATGAAACGACACCATGTTGGCAAAAAAACGAACCATCTCATTGGAAGAAGACTCTACTAATTCAGAAAAATTCTGAAAAGTAGGATTTCTTTCTAGTGGAGGCTCACTTGTAGAAGCCTCACTAGGGTAGCACTCTGTCAATGTTAGAGATTGCAGAGACAACCCAACCGTAGTATGAGAATCACTTGCTCCCTGTACTAACTCATTAGACAATTCTTCAATGAGAAAATGAACATTCACATTAGTCTTTCTCTTCTTCTTAATCTTCATCTTCTCATCATGTTTAAGAGAAAGAAGTCTCATACCTCCTGGATGTCTGGGGTCCAACTTATTCCATGAACTATCACAGACATGACCCATTGCATCTTTCTTTGCCACCCCACTCCGTACATCCTCCTCAAGAGGCTTGCAATAAGTGGTAGTATGACCCCCTTCACCACAGTAGTAGCAGGTAAAACTTCTCTTAGGACGTTCATCATATTTTCTCCTTTCCCTGTTTCCTCCATCATCATTCTTCCCATTCTTTTTGGATCTAGAAGAATCTATTTTCTTACCATAACCCTCATTGTCATCATCATTGTCGCCATCCTCTTCACTTTCAGCCTTCTTCTTCCCCTTGTCGTCCACAGCATGCGTTGCAGGCCTCGCAGACATAAAGTTAGCCATCACCTTTTGAATAATATTTTCAGCAGTCAGATTGCTTCCTCTATTCATTCCATTCTCAGTCTCCCAGTCCTTGGCCTAAGTACTGATCTGATCCAGTGACAATTTCTTGTGGGAGACAGTAGGTAGAGTTTTTATGATTGTTACCATTTCATCCCATCTGAGAGGATAGTGCTGAGCTTGATTAAGACCTGCTTGCCTTTCATTGTCAGTAAAATTTGTCAAAAACATATGGCGTCTCTGAGCTTCATCCAAATAAGGGATTTTTCTTGCTGTTCGGATAAAGGTATGAAGAAAAACGTTGAAAGTGTCATATTTAGCTCTTCTGATGTTGAGTAAGTCCTTAGTTGTTGTTGGAACTGAATCTTTCTCAAATTCATTTTTCAGTCTTTCCTTGACCTCTTCCCAGGTAGTGGCACATTCCATTAGCTCCTGAACCGTCTGTCTTGAGTCAGTATCACAATAAGATAGAAGGTGCTTAAGCCGTTACTTGTCTATCCAGCCATAACGGAGTCCAAATAATTCATACTCGTCCAATAAGTCATTAACCTGGGGCCGTCTGAAACATGGAATCCTCTCATCCGGCCTATTTGCTCTTGCAATATCTGACCCTCCTTTTATAGTCTCTACTCTCTCGACCAATTCCCTTATAACCCCAACCAGGACCTCTTCATTGATCCCTGCAGAAGAACTCGGCCTTCCTCGTCCTGCCATCTTGACCATAGACTTTCCCATATATCCTCCACTCTCTCTCTGTCACTCTTGTCCTGTTCTTCCTTGCCCTTCAATCTCTCACTCTTCTAGCAAGGGATACATACTCGTTTTTTTCTTCTCTTGTCTGCTCTACCCCTTGAGAGTTCTGTACATACTGGGTATAAGCAATAATGGATTGGGTATTGAATAAGGGCAGTGCAATCCTTCTCAACCTTCCAATGAAATCTTCAATCAATTATTTTCCATCATCCCTACTCAGTCTTCTGCCATACCCCTTTATGGCACCCTGAATCATAAAATATCGAGTTAGGCCTATAATCTCATAATCAAATTGCATCGTTTACAGCCCACTATTGATCCTTCTTGCAAGAGAGACCCGTTCCCGAGAAGTGTGATATGATACTCTCTCTATAGTTCTCACTTTCACCACCTTTAACAGATAGCTTATCTCAATCTGGTCAGTGATAATTCTCAAGGCAGAACCTCTCATACGATCAAGGAAGGGCTGCAAAAACTCAAGCTCATCCAGGGTAGAGAGATTCTTATCAGAGATCCAAAGAGTACCTTCTACCTTGACTATTCTTCCTTCCGACACAACTCCTAGTGTCAGTTGTTCAGTCAAGTTGGACATTGCTAAACAACATAAGCAATATCTGAAAGGTAGATCTCAGGTTGAACATAATTAGGGATCTCAAATCTTTGTTCAAAAGTACTAAAAAGTAGGGATTTTATCATCACATTGGAGTCTTTTTCTCTTGCTCTACCGATCTCAGCAATAGCTTCCTGCAGAGACATTCAATCTCTTCTACCTTCAAATCCCTTAGCAATTGAGAACTTAGGGAGTCTCTCAAATTGTCTTACTTCTTTCCCACAGGTTACCTTTCTCTTTAACTTTTCAAGTCACTCCTTCGTTCTTATGAGACTAATATAAGCAGGTCTGACACTTCAAGTAATCGTCTTCCTTTTTTAGGTCGGCTGGTACATAAATCCTTACGTCCAGACTGCCAGTACTCAGGAATTTGACCACCGGGATGTGAAATATTATGGGCCCTCTGAGCCCCTCTCACACAAGTCTCATATCTCAAAATTACAAAAGGATTATCACATCCTATCACCTCATAGAGTTTACCCCTCACAGTAGTTATCCTGGTAAGAGTATTCTTTTTGGGCTCTCTTCACTTTCCATGCAAACTTTATCATGGTATGCCAATTGTCTTTGGGAATGTGAGTCCTTCAACAGGTGGAGATGGTATCCCAACAAAAAGTCTGACATAGGTACTAAAAGAGAAGTTTCTTCCCTCTCACTCTAATCTTCTCTTCTCACCATGCACAAGATCCGACGCTCGTTGCCAACACACACTTTTTTTGCATTCTTCAAATCTTTATTTCGGCACATAAATCTCAATATCATACTCATCAAGATCAGTAAAATAGCATGTAAGAACATACAGGCTGTCCTGTTCCCGTCCAATTCTCTTTATTGCTTCATACCTCACGATTTCATAAGGGATTACGGTCGTACCCGCTATAGAATTAAGGGAATTTAGCAGTTTATCTGATTCAACCTTACGCAACCCTTCATGGTCTCTAATCAATCTAAGTTTTCTCTCCTAAAGGAACATAGCGTCGACTCATCTGACTCTTTGATCTCGTCTTACTTTCAAAGCAAGCTCAATCACTGCAGACCATTGTCTTTTGACAAATTTATATCAGGCAGGGGAGGAGTGGGAAATCCCTCAAAGATAGTAAATCGAGTAGATCCAGTGAAATTTTTATTTTTCCTCTCAAATCTCTCTTTCTCTTTCAATACCACTTCCTCAGCAAATCTTCAACATCTCTCATATACTGCTTCAACACTTCTCTCCTTTGGAATATAAATTCTCACATCATACACGTTCAGTTCCGTAAAATAGAATGTCAGTACGTATAATCGCTCCTGCTCCCATCCGCTTTCGACCATCTCATACCTTACAACTTCGTATGGGAACACCTCTCTCTTACTTAGAGTGTTTAGTGACTTTAGGAGACACCCTACTTCCTCTTGACTTGGGTCTGAACCTTTGCCGAATTTCTGCATTCTCTTTCTAATTTCTTCTGCTGAAATCTCTTTAGTTCTTATGACCACTGTTTCTTTTCTCCCTTGCCAATACCATGTTGATTATCGGCAGCCTGTTAGTCCCATCACAATAACTGTTAGGTATAGGAGGGATCGGAACAGTCTCATATGTCACTGGCATTAAACCCCATTCCACTTTTTTCTTCTACTTAATTAAATTTGCCTTCTCATCATAAAGAGACTGAATTGCAATTTCCCATAGCCAGTTGAAGGTCTCACCATCGTCACAGTCTCCCTTCTTGACATAAGGACGAATATCATAAATATCTCTCTCTAAGAAGCGAGCCAGCACTATGTTGATGGTCGAATTGCCAGAACGGTAGACCCAACAATGCTCATACTGATAGGGGAATATTCCTTTGGTAGTCACTTTCAAGAGTTCTTTTACTGCATCCGAAGTTAGCATTCTTGATGAAATTCCCAAGCTCTTAATTCTTTCTTTCCCTTCTCAGTGCTCAAAGGACATCATAGGCTCATGAGGCATACCTGAATTCAAGTCTGATTCTCTCCAGTCAATAATATCAATCTCTTTTCTCCTGTCCAGTGTGGTACCTCACACAAGGAAAGAATAAGGCACAGTTAGCGGTCGTGATTCTCAAGAGAATCGAGACTCAATGAGAATAATATAATTAATATGAAGCTCACAATATTGTCAACAGTTCTCACGTCCTAATCAAAGCTCAAAGATGATAATAATGACCTAGGTTCGTTCCAGACACGAAAATCTTTTCATGTCCTCGGCAACGGCGCCATTTTTGCCGCACTTTTTTCAGTCGAGCCTCTTCAGTTGTCAGTAATCAGTTCTCAGTGATCATCTAGTCTACACCGACTAGTTCATCCATAAGTACAGTTGAATCCTTTCAAGTCAGCAAGTCAGTGCTGGCCAATCTCAATCAGATTTCATGCAAAGAGGCATTCCGCTATCAGTATGCTAGTGTCATCGGTTTCAGACAAGCAGATCTGTCAATCTTCGTTGTCCAGACCAGTTTTGTTGATGGCACTATCCACGATCTGAGGTCATACCGGAAGAAGGCAAAGGAGGCTCATGAGCACTTCGATCCAGACTGGATCTCAGCCACCAAATACCTCGAGCAGAGAGAGAGGGAGCTCGATGAGAGTGGCACTACGCTGATCCGCAGCTTTGGGCCAAAGCTTTATACTGACTATCCCAGACCTCTTGTTCCTTCCCTTCTCACTGATGGCATAGGATGTCAAGACATGATCAGCGTGGCAAAGAGATATATCTCTCCAGCGGTGATCGACATTGAGGCACTGACAGAGCCAACCGAGTATCCATACCTAAGGCGAGGAGTCTTGTCCGTGGACGGGCTGCCTACATTGTGAGAGGAGGTTTACTCCATGGTTAACTTCCGTGTCATGTACCTCAGATGGTCATGCTCAGAGCTTGCTGGCCTCAGGTGGCTCTTTGTCACGAGGTCTCAATCTCAGATTGTACGTGGGCATGGGTCACAACACCAGAGATGAACAGTGAAATGAGAGATTGAGAGAGACTGACCAGAGGGATGAGTGAGCACTCTTGAGAGGTGTTGACCATGCTTGCTTAATGTACTCTATAAGATTATTATGAGTTCTCATTCTTCCCTCAATCATCTTGCCTTTGTCTTGAGTCGGTCGGTCTTGATCTCCTTTTTGACATTGCTTGAAGGTTATGTTCTCGTTTGCTGATTATGTCACAGTTCTCAAAATTCTTAAATTGGCATCTCGATGCACACACGGCATATTTTATTTAATTCTCATTATCTGCATTATGATTGCTGTTCCGGATCATAATTAAAGATTCCTAAGACCGGGGTCCGGCGAAAACCGCAATTGAAGGGTCTCGCTCGAAGCCGGGCGCACACAACAGGAAGGGATTTGCATTATTTAATTTATTTTATTTATTGCAATCGCATCCAAAATCCTGCGTGACAGCGTGTTGGCTTTCCGTAAGGTGTAGGTAAGTCGTGCCTCGCGTAGGCCCTATCCTGTCATAGGGGCTCGCGAGACGTATGGCTGGCACACTCGGCCGGAGCGGCTTGTGGAAGCTCCATGTGTATTGCGACGAAGGGTTTGAAACCAACCCCTGCGTGACGGGGCCGGGAGGATCCCGTGCTGCCCCTGTGCGGTGCCGGATCGATGCGCTCGACAGCGCCACTGTCGATCGGTAGAAGGCGGTATGCCGGCACACCGACCGAACACTATGTCTCGCTCCGTGTCTGTCACCCACGGGAGGGTTGGTCGGGGCTCCTGTAACCTGCCACAAACTCGTCAGTCACATCCACATAAATAAAGACCGTGACCAACTAAAGACACAACTATGGGTCCCTCCTATCACACCGTCCGCGGGAAATAAAAAGATTGTTTTCATTTGGTCCAAATTAATACCCATGGAAAGGCTAGTTCCGGGCCCCTGTCCGAGATTTTAAATTCATTCGGCTGTTTGGAAAAGGTGGCGCCTAGATTCACTTGAGTGCGCATCCGGCCGAGTGCTTAGTCTTGTGTGGTTTAATCTGGTCCGGACTAGTTTGGTCAGATCAGGTTTGTTCTGGTCTGGTCTCGGTCTGGTCTGATTTGATCTCGGGTGGTCTAATCTCATCTGGTCTGAGTCTGCCCAGTCTGGTCTGATCCGGTCTGGGTACGGTCTTGTATGATCTGGTCTGAGTCCCCCCCAGTCTGGTCTGATCTCGTCTGATCCGGGTCTGGTCTGATCTGGCCCGGTCTAGATTTTCATCAAGTCTCTATTCATTGTACTTTATTCATTGAATGCATAGAATCTAATGAATAGAGATCACACTTTGCTAATATACAATTAAATAAATATATATTCTATAAATAAATATATATTCTATAAATAAATATATATTCTATAAATAAATATATATTCTATATTTGTTCATATTCTTATTCTGTATTCAATTATTCGTGAATATTTTATTTATTATTAATATTATTAAATATTATTAATAATTAAATATTATTAAATATTATTAATAATTAAATATTATTAATATTGTATTTCTTCCTATTATTTATCTTGTATTTTTATCGTTGATTTTTTATTTTATAATATATAGATAAAATAGGTATCAATAAATAAAATAAACAAACAAATGGTAAGTGTAAATTATTCTATAGTATATAAGAACTTAAAATATAATTTACAGTGTAATACAATATTCTAAATAATAATATAATCATTTTTTATTCTCTATTTATTCAATAGAATACAATTCAAATGAAATAATAAATGAGATATTATTAATTTAGAATCTATAAAATATATATGATTATACTCTAATTGATTCATTCAAATAAAATAGAATTCAGTGATACTTCATAATAATAGAATATACATATGTATATTATGTATTATGTGTTTATATATATTTTATGTATTATGTGTTTAAATATATTCATAGATATTTCTATGAATATATTTCTATTATGTATATATTTATTTCTATTACGTATTATATGTTTTTTGTTCTATAGAATTTGTAACGTAAAAGAAATATGAAAAAAAAAATGTTATTTATTATTTATTTATTTATTTATTGAATAATACGTGTATTCGATGAACTAAAAAATAAGCTTATTTATATAAAATATATATATATATATATATATTTTTCAACTCGAAAAAACAAATACTATAATATTTAATCACATCAATAATTAACAGAAATCACATCAATAAATCGGATTCTATTATTTGATTCCATCAATCAAATAAATTGAAAAAAATAGATATTTTTCTATTTAAGTAAGTTATTTGAGAATAGAAATGAATGACTCAACTCTTGAATGTAAAAGTTACAGAGATTATTTATATAAATTTATGAATACTGACAATTATAATCATCAAAAGAATAATCATCATCATAAATGATATGAATATAGATATAATAATAAATAAAAATATAAGAGAAATAAATCTAATATAATAAATAGAAGAAATAAATAGAAGAAAAAGAAGAAGAAGAAGAATAGAGAAGAGAAATAAAAATAGATATGAAAATATTCATTCATTGAAAATGCAAAATATATATTCTAGTATTGCAATATTATTTTTAATTTTTCTCTTAATTGTCTTTTCTTATATTTATGGTTTCATTGTATGAAGTATATAATTAATAATACATAAAGCAAAATATACATTTTCTATATTTTATAAATATTATATAACATATATAATAGAAAATTTATAAAACAAAGAATATAAATATAATGTAGATAAATATAATATAGAATTGAAAAATAGTTTCATTTCATCTAGGTTATTGAAATTTTAAGAATTGCATACGCAATAATAAAACAAAAAGAAACTGCTTGAAAATTTCGAAATATCTACTACAAACAAATACAAGATTAGTGAAAAAATTTTTGAATATCAAGAAATTTAGTTTATTGATCAGAAGTGATAAAATTGAATTTTAATAAATAAAGGAGTTATTTATATATGTCCGAAAATACGGGAGGACGACCTTTTGCTGATATTATTACTAGTATTCGCTATTGGGTAATCCATAGTATTACTATACCGTCCTTATTTATTGCAGGTTGGCTTTTTGTCAGTACTGGTTTAGCATATGATGTATTTGGTAGTCCTCGTCCAAACGAATATTTTACAGAGAACAGACAAGAAGTACCTTTAATTACAGATCGTTTTAACTCTCTAGAGAAAATAGAGTCATATACAAAATCAATTTAGGAGAACAAAAGTGACTATCGATAGAACTAATCCAATTTTTACAGTTAGGTGGCTTGCTGTCCATGCACTTGCTGTCCCTACAGTCTTTTTCTTGGGTTCTATTTCAACAATGCACTTTATCAAACGATAATTTACCTTTTGCGGAATAAAATTATGACACAACCTAATCCAAATAAGCAGATTGTTGAACTAAATCGTACTAGTCTTTTCTAAGGCTTATTGCTTATTTTTGTACTTGCAAKACTCTTTTCTAACTATTTCTTTAATTAAGTTGTACATCAATTAGATATAATTCTTCTTTTCTATGTGAATATGATTGATGAATTCTGTATATAACTCATATAAGAAATAAAAAGAGTACACTATAAAAGAGTAATTTCATATTTTTTAGTTGTATGTATACAACTAAAAAATATGAAATTACTCTAAATATATCACTTAAATTCTTGTTATAGACATATTAGATTTATATACATATTGTTTATAATTATATATGTAATTCATGCTATCTGTATATAATATCTATTTATATACAATATATATATACAATATATACAATATCTGTATACAATATTTAATATCCATATGACATAATTGAATATATCAATAGTAACTTAATATAGAATGAACTGAATAAATATCTAATGTAATGATTGTAATGGAATAAATCTGATTTTATTCTATAAAATAAATAATATATAATATCTCTAATTAAATAGAATAATAATTTATTATAGAGATATGCAAATTTTACATTATGCCTTAAATAGAATAGAGAAAATAAATACTAAGTGTGTGTATTTGTATTGTAACTTTACGATGTTCTTTATAAGAAAAAATTAAACAAATAAATATCTTTTGTACAATTCAAAAATCAATTATTTTGAATCTTTGTAAAAACTAGGAGATTGATATGTCAAATGTTGGAACAACTGGAAGAATACCTCTCTGGCTAATAGCAACAGTTGGAGGAATTCTTGTTTTAACTGTAGTAAAATTTTTTTCCTATCGATCTTACTCTGGATTAGGATCATCTCTATTATTAATCAAAAATACTCAATCAATTAGAATTTTATCAATTTATTATATTCTCTATTTCTTCATATTCATTGAACAGAAAAAAATATACAACATATATATAGAGAGAGAGGAAGCAGAGGAAATAACTAAATTTGTATCATAGATTGATTTTTTTTATAGTCTGTTATTGATGAGTATTCTATACGAATTACTATTATATTCTATGTATTATTGTATGATAATTATTATAGATTCTATTTATTGTATAATTTTAGAATTATTAATTCTTTATAGGATATTATTTGTATCAATAAACTAATTAGAATAAGTAAAATATCTATATCCATATCTATATAGATATGGATATAGATATAAATTATGTATTATTGCATTATTATTCTATGTCATTGTTTTTGTATTTTGATTATATAATTTGAATTGATAAATTTATTGTATATTCGAGATATCCATTGTGTATGAATTTTGAAAAATATTGATATTTGATAAATCAAATAAATAGAGTATAAAATACATATTTTTATTTTATTTTATTATAAGTTTATTAAGTAAAAATGATAGGAATTAAGCTCTATCAATAAAGATATTGAAGAATATAAATCAAAGACTTAGTATATAAATAAATAAAAATCCAATACTTACATAAAAATAAATAATCAAAGTATATATTGACTACAAATAATCGAAAGAATACAAGTGATCAATCAATTAAATGAATACGTATATCTATTAAATATTTATTTTTGCAATTCTCATGAATACAATGGTATTTTATTATTGTATAATTGATGGATACAAATTTTTTAATAGATTTTGCRGGTATGGTTCAGTGGTAGAATGTTTCCTTGCCAAGGAAAAGATACGAGTTCGATTCTCATTACCCGCCTTCAATCTTTCAATTAATTGTATATAAATTTATTGCATACTATTATTGTATAGTATATTATATAAACATATAAATATTATCTATGTATATGCATATATGTATATTATTTTTTGATAGTGTATTTTTTGATGATTAGTATTATTTATTATCATTATTATGTAATTAATATTTTAATGAATTGATATTGTTATTTAGAATTTATAATATGCATAATAGATCATATATTCTATTCTTAAAATATACCATACACATAAATATACCATACACATAAATAAATATGTATCTACATTATATATGCATATGTTGGTATTTTTTAAGCGAAAAAAACTAGAATATTTAGTTTACTCATTCATTGAATGATAGGTAACTACTATAGATGGTGATATACGATTGAGATGTCGAAAAATCCAATATTTCACTATTGTGTCCAATATAACTGAAAAAGTAGATACAAAAAAGAAGTAATATACTGATTAGGCACAAATCAAAAATGTTCCCAAACTAATTCAATTAATATCTCCCATCTATGAGGAGAATGAAATCCAATACATAAATCAGTTAGTAAAAGGATAAAAAAARCTTTCATAGTATCACTTAAACTATAAAAAAACTCCTGAAGCCAAGAATTAAGTACAGTAAGTCTTTTTTTTCGATACACAAAATAACGGTTATTGTGAATATTCCAATAAGATCTGTTATCAATTCAATGATAGTAGAAATAGTTTTTTGGGTATATATTTCTACCAAATAAATAATCATATCATGAATTTTCAGACTAATTYTATATTGTGATTTTTTTTCAAATGTTTCTTTTGTGATTAAATCTAACAAAAAAACGTCTTCCATGTTTTGAAAACTTTTTAAAGTTTTTTTTTTTTGCGACCCATTAAAAAGTTGAATAGAACTTTTATTGCACTAAATGTTTATTGAATGCTATAAAAAAAATAAATTTAAAAGAAGAGTAACTATCCAAGGCAGTAGTAGCAAAAAAAATCCATACTGAATAGAAGCTAAAGCTTGATATTTGGCAAAGCGAAATTCTCGAAATAGAATTAAAGCTGTTTTACCAGTCAATTCAGTTTTGAATCGATACAAAGTTCGAGTAATAGATCTAGGAATAAAACCAATTGTCTCATAAGCTATTGAATCAATATTAGTGAGAATACCTAAATGAAAAGTTTTTTGTTTTTTTGAATTTTTGGCTTATTGTGAATAAAAAAAAACACGTTTTTTTTTCCTCCAAGTTTCTATGTCCTCTATTACGTTTTGAATCCATGATAGTTGCACATTGATTTTTTTTTTATCTAAAATGTTGAGATAAAGACTATCCTTATAATGTAAAACTTCAAATGGAGATAGAAAGAGTAAAAAAACTACACTTACTCTATATTTGAACAAAGAATATTGAATAATCCACTTATATTTGTTTAATTCAKAATCTATATAAGAAAAGGAGTTTTCCCAGGAGGTTCTATCAAAGAAATCAGATTTTTTATAAAGAGAAAATTCTTCCTTAATAGTTTGAATTTCTTTACTTGCTTCATAAGCTTTTTTAAGGGCTTTCCGACCTCTCTGAAGCAACCATTGGTATAGTTTAAAATAAA
>BFEA01000271.1:281972-299413 GCA_003427395.1 Chara braunii
TATTTTATTTTTGTTTTTTCTATAAATATTTACAAATTATAGTTCCATGTATTGGTTTAGCATTACTTAGCTTGTACATTTTTTACTTAGTTGCGAAAATTACCAAATTCATTACATTTTCTCTGCTTTTTGATATTTGCTTGTATAATTTTTTGTCAAAATTAATTCATTCTTTTTTTAAGCTAAAAAATAAATTATTTGATTCTATTTATCAAATAATTTTTTTTTCTGAATATTCATTGCTATTGGCATCATTTATTGAAAAATATTTATTCACTATTCTTTTTTACTTATATTCTAATTTTTTATCTTGCATTGTTGGTATATTACTCATTTTATTAAAGCCTCTTGTTTTTTTGTCTTTACTGCCATTTATTCTTGATATTAATAATAAGTGTCAGAGAGTAATTAGAATACTTTATTATACAATAACCTACAAGACAATTCGATTTCTCTTATTATTAAAATTACAATTAGATAATTTTCGATTGAATCATCTTACTAAAAAAAATGTCCAAAAACTACTCATAAAATCTATGAATTTTTTTTTTTTTATTCGTGTTACTTTTCAAAAAATAAAAACTTATAAACCTAGTTATTAGCCAATACCTTTAGTGTCTTTTATCATTTAAAAAAAAACAAACTACTATGAAAATCTGTCTATAACTATCAATAAAACAAAAAAAATTGTTCCATTTTATTGGTTTGTCATTTATCATAATCGTTTTGATTTATCTCAATATAATTTAATTAACARTAGCAATCAATTTTCTCATATTGATATACATAAAGATACAAAATTTACCAGTAAGAGGTTTGAATATACCGAAAGTAGTTCTAGTAGTTTACAAGATAGTATTGTAAATACTAAAAACTATTTGATAGATGGTCTTCGGTGGCTCTCTTTTCTTAGTAATACTAACATTCATCATGTTATTACACAAAAAATACAAAAATATAGCTTATTTAATTGGTTTCTTCAAGGACCTTATAGATCTATTTTTGATAATTCTAATAGCTTTATGATAATAGGTTCACCTGCAATGAGTGSATATGYTTTTTTAAATGTTATTGTTGAAGCTAGTTATATGCCTTTTATCTATCTGTCATGTAAAGATTTATTTTCTMTTTGTAATAAAGAAAATACTTTTATAAATTTATCTTATCAATCATCTRAGTCTAAGTTTGCTTTGTTTGTTGACATGGCTAAAGAGTTATCACCTTGTATATTATTTTTAGATGATGCTGATTTTCTTCATAAAAACATCTATAGATTTTCTCAAAATAGAAATAGAACAGAAAACATTCTACATAGCTATGAATTTAACAACAATCATGAAAATACATTCAATGAAATTCAAAATAGGCATTATTCTTCTTTAAATTCTGAAAAAGTCCAACCTACTAATATCTAGCATTCATAATCTTTTAATTTTCAAGATTTGAATAAACAATTCAGATGTTGATAATAAATTACAAAGTTTAAATTTAAGAATTAGTCAATTTCAACTTTTTTGTAAATCAACATTTTCTAATTCGATTGATTCATATGATTTTTTTTTCAACTGGATAAAAAAAATGTGCTACAAAGAATATAATAAGCACATGTTTTTTTTAATCTATAGTAAAGTACCTAGAAAACTAGATCCAGGATTATTCTTTTATATAAAACAAATTTTTTATATCAAGAATTTAGATCCATTTATTTCTTATAATTYATTTCAACTATTTACTTCTTGTGCAAATAGTTATCAAAATCATTCTTTTAGCATAAGAAAGAAATCATTTAGAAGAACGGTCAATTTAATAAATGATCTAACATTTTCTAATATTTAGTGGACAAATTATAATTTTATTTTAAATTCATTAAGTGAATTTTCATATTTATTTTATACTAAAGTTCATATTTCTAATGAATATTTTATGCAATTATTCTACACTAGAAATCAATTATTTAACATGAAAAATTTTGATGAGAGTAACAATTATGGTTCGTCTGTTTTTATAAAATGGGAAGAAATTTACTATGTTTTAGGAAGAATTACGGTAGAAAACCATTTGCTTGTTTATCCTTCCGACTTTCTCGTTTTCTTATATAATTTGGAGCATCAATCAAATTATTATTTATCAAGATTGTATATTGAATCAAGTTCTTCGGAACCTATCATTCTCGAACTGAGTATAATAACTCAAGTTATCAAATGTCTATCCGGTTTGGTTACTCGAGACTTATTTGTTCTTAGATTCAAAAAACGTAATCCTTGGATATTGAATTATGRAACTTATAGAGCTAATGAGGATTTGTGTTTAGTATACTATTTGTTTCAATGTATATTATTTCAATGTTACAATACGGAAATATTTGTAGATAATAGTAATCATGAAATCAAAAAAACTGTATCAACGTTTATGAAAAGCAGAAATTTAATATATATGTTTGAAAAACGAAGTAAAATGGCTATGCGAGATTGGTTATTTGAATATTTTATAAAAAGTAAATCGAACTCTATTCGACGTACTGCTCCTTTTTCATTGATTTATACATCTACTTTATGGAGTATCATTCGAAAGAGCATAGAGGATGTCCAAATGGATATTGGATTTTTCCATCCTTATTCTAATTACAGACATAAATATTTTAGTTTATTGCCTAGTCCTTCCTTTMTTAATCTCGAAGCTCCTCAAGAATCTGAAGCTCGTAAGTGGATCCCTGAGCGTTTACATTTAACCTTCGTCACCGAACGTACACGTACGGGCCTTTCCGTACGAAACGTATAGATAATATCTGTACGGGAACCTGTACGCCCTCGTACGACCCGTACAAGAAAAAAAAAAAAAACAAAGTCATCCAAAAAACCCGAAACAAATATGTGTGATGTAAAATCCCAATGCAAGGAACATTTGCCAGATCACCATCTGCAGATTCTTATTATAATTGGAGAAAAAAAATAAAAACAGTAAAAAAAAATTAAAAAAACTCGTACGGGTCTTGAGTACAAGTAGCGTAAAAAAAATGAGTACAACTTGTACTCGTACGGGGGTGAGTACGAATCGCAACGTAGCATTTAACTAATAACTATACTGATTTTTTAGGTATGTTATTTTTTACGCCAATAGAAAGAAATTATCTGTTCTCAGAAAGAAAATGGAAGTCCAAAAAACATCAGTTTCAAGTCTTACTTTCTATAAAAGGAGAGAATATTCGAAAATTGATCAAGTTACCTTTTCGTGAGGATTCTTTATCTTTACACACAATTTGGAATAAATATGAAGATGGAATACARTGGTTATTCAATTCTCAAAGTACAACCTTACAGAATTACTCCCAAGTGTCTCTCTGGAGAGATCTTGAATATATGCTTAGAATATATATAACTTATATGATTCGACGTATGGAAAAAATTGATTTTTTCTTCCCAGCTCATTTGTCAATGATGGTGCCTTTAAGATTTTATGCGGGATATAGTTATATAGATCGTAAGACAATATTCAAATTTCAAAAAAATGAAGATATTTCCAAGATCATAAAAGATTTAGATCAAATACAACCTTTCTCTTTAGAGAAACCATCAGAAGAGTTATGGTTTGGATTAAATGAAAAAATAATTCGAKTTTTATCTTTAACTTTATATCCTCATTTTCAACGTCCACTTTTGTATTTATCTATGATGCGAATTTGGGGGCATGTAATTTCACCCCCTTCGCTCTTATCAAAAGCGATATCATCTCATGCTATATTGCATTTAATTCCTTCTTATATACAGGGCAAACGGTTCGATTTATATTCTGTAAATAAGATAGATTCTCTTATATATAGCTTAGTTTTTTATTCTTATAATTACGTATTTCATCGTTCTTTTACCATTCAGAATATGAAAATTTTTGATCAAATTATCAATGAGATTTTTATATATAAAAATCATATATCTAAACAGAAAGTGCAAGATCTTTTAAATACAATTATATTGTTTTTCTAATTTTTTGTTTTTGGGTGTGAGTTCAATTACTTATAGATTGACATGGTTATATTTCTATTCTATTGTCAATAATGAGAATTATTGAATTTTATTAATTGAATAATTAAATTAAATTACTGAATGAATCATTTGATTGATTTTATCATATTTTTAATATTTTTTTATTTCTAATATATTTACTGAATATATTGAATTCGATATTTTTTTTATGAAGTATATAGAATTCAATTAATAAACTAATTAAAAAAAAAATTAATTAAGATTTTTTTTTTCAGGTGTCGGGACTGACGGGGAACGAACCCGCAACTTCCGCCTTGACAGGGCGGTGCTCTAACCTCATTGAACTACAATCTCATTGTCATAGAAGAAAAAAAGTATTGCTCTTTTCATATATAAGAATAAATAAATAAAAAAATTAAAAAATAAATATTACTGATATGAAGCTTACTTGATTGAATTGATTATATAGATATAATTTTCAATTTGATTTAAGAATGTAGTGAATATCCAATATCTAGTACAATGTTGAGTATATAGTATATATATTAAATTAAATATCTTTATATTAAATATTTTTTTTGATAAAAAAATAGATAAAAATATCAATTATAAATTCATGAATAATTTGAATTATCTAGAAATTTCTAGGTAATTCAAATTATTTATTTCTTGTTTTAACAGAATACATTCTCTATAATCCATATCTAGATAGATATGTATATATATCTAGATATATGTACATATATATACAAAGGAATATCAATATATTCACTATATATTTATTTATATATATATATTTATATATATATTTATTTATATTCTATTTATTGTATTTATTCTATTTATTTATGTTGAATATATATTTTTTCAATATTTTGTATTCCAGAGAGACAATTCATTAATCATACATATGAATGTACGAATGATTTTATTTATTTRTTATTTATTATTTAGATGTACAAGACAATTGAGAAAGAGCCTCTCTAAATTAAAAAAAAATCCATTAAAAGAAAGGACAGTCGTTTTTTATAATATGAATACATAATATTAATGGTTAATGAATATTCAAATATAACTATGAAAGACATGGACTTGATCATATTGAATTCAATATGATTAAGTCCTTGTCTTTCATAGAGTTGGGTCTGGGCCGAGCTGGATTCGAASCAGCGTAGGCAATTACCAACGGATTTACAGCCCGTTCCCTTTTGCCACACGGGTATCCACTATTTCTTTGTTTTTTTATTGAATCAAATATTTAAATAATATCGTATCGAGTAAAATGTCTATATTCAAACTTATGTATTCATTGTATTTGATTATTTTCTTGAATTGAATTCATATTCTTTTTATATCTATATATTTCTATATCAATTCTCTATATTTCACTTTATTCAAAAGTAAATATGCAATGCAATATCATTATTATAGGGATATAAATATATATTTTAGATTTTATTCTATTGTATATATATATATATATATATATATATTATTCATATATATCATCAAATAGAACTGCCCGGTAAACCGTAGGTAGAGAGGGAGAAGAGAACAACAAACGAGGGGTTGTGACAAACTGTTTCGTCGTATATGATTTATTCTATTGTGTCCTATTTGAGATTCTCTTTATTATGGATTATTAATTATTTGATTAATAATCCATAATAAAGAGAATCTCATTAGCAAATTGATTACTTAAAAGTATATCTATTTTAGAGAGTCGATCCAAATCCCATGCAATAGAAATTTAATGAGATATATCATGGGTACCCCCAGGGGAAGTCGATCCCCGTTGCCTCCGTGAAAGGRAGGTGTCCTAGGCCAGCTAGACGATAAGGGCCTTTTGAAATCCAAAGATAGTTTAACTTGAAATTATTAACTGTCAAHAGTTCAAGGTATTTTAGTGAATCAATGATGTAAATAATGAAAATCAATGTATCTCAAATAAAAATGAAGAATCAAGTAGTAAGAGACTATTGGGTTTATTATAATAGATGAATAAAAATCATGTTATTCACATTTTACTTAATTTCTCTTACTTTCTATATAAAAAAAAAATATTAAGAAGAAGTCTATTCTTCTTCTATAATATAGAACTATGTCGCTTATTACCTATTATTACTTATATTATATTTGTATCTCATTTAGATCATCAGTTTATATATTCATCATATTAATTGTATTTTTATTGTCTTCTATAACAATAAAGAAGAAATAAAACCAAACAAATACTTGATTTCGAACTTCTTTAATTTGCTTGAATATTTGTTCTAAAAAAGATATATAAATAAAAAATGCAATCTCTTTTTCAGTTTATAAAATTAACCCTTTTTAACTCAGTGGTAGAGTAACGCCATGGTAAGGCGTAAGTCGTCAATTCAAATCTGACAAGGGGCTTAATTGTGGATTGCATGATTTAATTATTTTGAGTGTTTTATAATTATAATAAAATATATCATCTTTTTAGAGATTCTATATATCGAATAAACAAAATTAATTATGTATCTTAGGTTATGGTTTTATTTAAATGATTATTACATCTAAAATAATATGATGTAATGAAATTCATTCTTCATTAGTAAATATGAAGAAAATATCATATATTACATTTCCTTCTATAAAATTTATTCTTATATAAAATGATTATTTATGATTCATATTTTCATCATCTATTAGTTATTTATATTTGCTTATATTTCCTAGATTCAATTTTGAATCTGCAATCATTCTTTTGTATTTATAAAAAAAAGATTAATTCTTGATATGATCAATTTTTTTGCTTTAAGTCTTCTGTATTTAATATCTATTCCAAGTTTTTTAAACACAAAAAAACTTTTCTAATAAAAAATAATGTATAATCTATTATCAAAGAGTAGATAAATCGAAGTTGAAAAAAATAATTTATTGAAAAAACAATGAATTCAAGTTTTTTTCTGAAATTGAGTTATTGATATGAAGCATTAATATTCTTTTTCCATTTCGTTTATCAATTTTTTTTCATTCTATTTTATAGGAATGAATATATATATTTATTATTGAATCTATTATTTCATTTAGATTATAGATAAATAAGATATATACAAATACTCTATCTATATATATAGAGAAAGATATATGCATATAGATAGATAAAAATATATATATATATTTTTTATCTATTTTTTTATTTGTATTTTATTTAAATTGTATTCAATCAGTTCTTTTATTGAACGTTCATATTAACGTAAGATATCAAATGTTTTTTTTATCAAATATTTTTTTTAATACCAGCTTGAATAATAGAAATAAAAAATCATTCAATTCAAATTAATTGTTATTTATTGACTTTGATATATAATATAAAATTCAATTTACTATGAAATAGACAATAAGTATACGTAATAAGAGTATTTATATAATAAAAATAGCAATAGAGTCTATAAAGAAGAATATATATTCTAAAAGTATCAAATTAGTGAATAAAATATGTATTATTGAATTAAGTCAGATTCTTATATTAATTAAGCAAGATAAAGTATGAAAGAATCTATTATACTTATATCCATATTTCTATTATGATGATATTCTCTATATATACATTTTATTTTTATATAATAGATCTTTCTATATTTCAATATATTTAAACAAAGATTTCACAAAATATATATATATATATAATATACATATATATAATATATAACATATTATATATATTTCTATTAATATTGTCTATTTTTGTATAATTATTACTTATTCTTTGACATATTTTGGTTAAATTCCAATATCTTTGATTTATATAAATAAAATCAATATAATAATAACAATAAAGAATACTTTAATAGAGCAATAAAAAAGGAAGATATTTTATATTCATTTTATGTATGCTGTATTGAATGCTATATTCATTTGTTTTTTTTTAATTATTCATTTCTTTATCTTTTTTGATTTGTCTATTTTTAAAGTTGAGTTGTGTTTTTTGTTACCCTAAATAGAAGTTATCTTATATTCAAAAAAAATATTAATAAAGAACAAGGTAAACTTGAAATAAGTACATAAAATATTTTCTTGATTAGTGCTAACATATAATTCATTAATGTGATTTACTAGGAGAAGGTTTATGACTATAGCCATCGACAAAACCTCTGAAGAGCCGAAAGGCATATTTGATACAATGGATGATTGGTTAAGAAGAGACCGTTTTGTTTTTGTTGGATGGTCTGGTCTTTTATTATTTTCATGTGCCTATTTTTCATTAGGAGGATGGTTAACTGGTATACTCACGGTTTGGCAAGCTCTTATTTGGAAGGTTGTAATTTTTTAACTGCAGCAGTTTCTACACCTACTAATAGCATGGCTCACTCTCTTTTACTTTTGTGGGGACCAGAAGCACAAGGYGACTTCACTCGTTGGTGTCAATTAGGAAGTCTTAGGACTTTTATTGCTCTTCATGGTGCTTTTGATTTAATTGGTTTTATGCTCCGTTATTTCGAACTTGCTAGATCAGTGCAACTTCGTCCTTATAATGCTATTACATTCTCTGACCCTATTTCTGTTTTTGTTTCAGTCTTTTTAATTTATCCCCTAGGTCAATCTGGTTGGTTTTTTGCGCCTAGTTTTGGAGTTGCAACTATTTTTCGATTTATTATTTTCTTTCAAGGTTTCCATWATTGGACCTTAAATCCTTTTCATATGATGGGTGTTGATGAAGTTTTAGGTTCAACTCTTTTATGTGCTATTCATGGCGCAACAGTAGAAAATACTCTTTTTGAGGATGGAGATTGTGCTAATACTTTTCGTGCATTTAATCCAACTGAATCTGAAGAAACATATTTTATGGTAACTGCTAATAGGTTTTGGTCTCAAATCTTTGAAATTGCTTTTTCCGATAAACGTTGGCTTCATTTTTTTTTATGTTATTTGTTTCTGTAACTGGTTTATGGATGAGTGTTATTGGAATAGTAGGTCTTGCTCTTAACTTAAGAGCTTATGATTTTGTTTCTCAAGAAAWACGCGCAGCAGAAGACCCTGAATTTGAAACTTTTTATACTAAGAATATCTTGCTTAATGAAGGAATTTGTGCTTGGATGGCAGCTCAAGATCAGCCTCATGAAAATCTTGTATTCCCTGAGGAGGTACTTCCACGTGGAAACGCTCTTTAATAGAACTCTGGCATTAGGTGGCCATGACCAAGAGTCTACTGGTTTTGCTTTGTGGGCAGGCAATGCTAGACTTATTAATCTTTCTGGTAAATTATTGTGCGCTTATGTAGCTCATGCAGGATTAATTGTTTTTTGAGCTGGAGCAATGAATTTGTTTGAAGTAGCTCACTTTGTGCCAGAAAAACCTATGTATGAACAGGGTTCTATTTCATTATTGTTATTTATTGTTTATGAAATAGATTATTAATTCTATTCTATTGTAATATGGTATTATATTGTAAATAATCTAATTCAAATCCATAATCTAATTCATAAACAATCATCTAATTCATATAAAATGGATATTTATTACAATAATATCTATTGCAATAATGTACTGTGATATTCTATTTCTTTATTTCTTTCTTATGTTATATTTATTACTTCTATAGATAATAACAAATAAAGAATATGATTTGAATTAATATCGAGTCAATTTTATTATTATTATTTATGTCTTTCCTATTTGTATTTCATCTTTAATTTTATTGGTTTTTATGGTGAGAATGTAGTATGTCATTAAGAATCTATTAAAAAATTTTCTTGAACTTTTTTTTATGGTTTTGAAAACGGAGAGAGAGGGATTCGAACCCTCGGTAGTTTGTAGAACTACACCGGTTTTCAAGACCGGRGCTATTAACCGCTCTGCCATCTCTCCTATTGAAAGGGAATTGAATTCTACTCAAAATACTATTATAAAAAAATACACTCAAATTTTTATTTTTATTTTTTTTGAATTTAATTTATTCAAAATCAGAAAAAAAAATCAAAAAAATTGTATTATGACCTTTTTGAAAGGGGTCATGAATAAAATAAAAATAAATTTGTTTGGAGAATAATTAGTATGATAATTGCTTTTCAATTTGCTTTATTTGCACTAGTAGCTATTTCTTTTATTCTGGTTGTTGGTGTATCAGTTATACTTGCATCACCAGAAGGCTGGTGAAATACTAAAAATGCTGTATTTTCAGGTTCTTCTCTTTGGATTTTTTTAGTATTTATTGAAGGAATTTTAAATTCATTCATTGCTTAATTTTTATATTTTTTAATCAATTTATTTAAATTAATTTATTTTATTTGAAGACTGATCATTTGATTATTGATTCTCAGAATTAGACTAGAKATTCARCAATACTGCTGAATCTCTAGTCTAATTCTGTATTTATGTGTATTAATTTGAGCATATCATAAGCATATTTTACTCCAATTTGAATTAATTAGTTTATTTTGCTTGAAGTAATACCAATAATATGATATACTATTTCAATAGATATGCAGCATGAAGGGGATATGGCGGAATTGGTATACGCTACAGACTTAAAAATAAATCAGAATTGAGCCTTTTTAAGAAAACTTATTGAGGGATTGCTTTCAAATTCAGGGAAATCTGGGATGTAAATAGTACAGACAATCCTCAGCCAAGTCTGATTCGACTCAATTTAATAATAAAGTATTATTGAATTTTCAAAAAGGTGCAGAGATTCTATGGAAGCTATCATAATGTCAATTTTTCAACAATTCTTAAATAATGTTATTTTGCACCATTTTTTGTATTCAAAGAATATTTGATAATAGTGAAATAAAAAATACAAGGATAAAGAGAGAGTCCAATCTTGCTAGCTCGAAGAGAGTCATAATGTAAATTAAAGTAAGATGAAAATBCGTTGGTTTTAAGCCATGAGGGTTYGATCCCCTCTACCCCCACTTTTGATGATAAACAGTGCAAATATTATAACATTCATAACTATTGATTCATTCTTGAATACAACAATAAATACTATTCAAAATCAAGAATCAATAAGAATCATTCATTCTGTTGATTGCATGGTATAATCTGTAATTTAAATTTGAATTTTCTCGTATAAATGAGTGAGTGTTTTTTCTAGTAATTAGATTTATGTTTTTGTTTCATAGACTATTGATTATCTCATATATTTGTTATACAAAAAAAAAAAATAAAAAAAAAAATGATGAATAGAGAGAAATAAAAGAGATTTTTGTGATCCTTTGTCCTTATATGGCACTCTTAAATTCTAATTACAGCAAAACTATAAAAGAAAAATGATAAAAATGAATTTTGATTCCATGATGATGATATAATTTTCAATTTTTTTTAATTGTTATTTTTGAAATAGAGAGAAAAATAAATCTCTCTTTGTTCATTTTAATAGCATTTTTATATCGTTTATGTTCCCAACTCAATTAAGATTTTCAAATATTCAATTTAGATATTGGAGTTATTAAAATACGCATTGATAGTAGATGGACTACGATGACTCTTATGGGTGGCTTTGCAATGATAGACAGTAATCAAGTTACTATATTAGTAAATGAAGCAGAAGAAGGAAATCAAATTGATTTTAAAAATGTTCAAGAAAATTTTCAACTTGCTYAACAAAACTTGCTTCAAGCAAAAGAGAAGAAACAAATTATTGAAGCTAAATTAGCTTTGAAGCGATCCAAAGCTCGTTTAGAAGCTAGTAGTACAATTTCCTAGAATAATCAATAATAAAAAAATGTATAAGATAAGACAAATAATCTTTTTGTTAGATAAACATAAACATATGCAGAGATAAAAATATTTTTATTATTCTAAATAGAATAATTTCAAGAATATAAAAGATACTCGATACTAGATTCAATACAATTAAGAAACTAAGCAATATATTAAGTTAATATATTGCTTAGTTTCTTAATTGTATTGAATCTAGTATTGTATTAATATAAATGAATATACTTAATTCATTGGATTTTTATTTTTCATACCAAAAATACAAAATAACTTCAATTGCCTACGATTCGACTTGAACGAATGACTCTTTCCTTATGAAAGCAATACTCTAACCACTGAGTTAARTAGGCATTATTATTTCTGATTAAAGCAATATTAATCAACTTAAAAAATCAATACAACTTCAAAGATTGACTTTTTTGTGTTATGAAAATGAATGTGAATCAAAGTGTAACCTATCTTCAATCATTCAATCATTTTTTTAATTTATTATTCTGTTTATTTTCGTTAAGTTTAATTAACACGGATAGATTCTTGTAATAGATTTTTGTATTGTCAATTAATAAAGTAATTATATTATACTATATAAATAATTATAATATAAATAATTATAGAGTTATGAAATAGTTAATTGAACAAGAATACATAAAATCAAGAAACACATGAAATGAAAAATATAGTCAAAATCAAAGATTTTATTTGATTCAAAGAACATTTTATTTTTATCTTATCTTATTGACAACTTCTTTTTTTTTCTTATAATTTCGTTGAAGAATAAGGGCTATAGCTCAGYGGTAGAGCGCCTCGTTTACACGTGCATTAAGGTGTTTAAGCGATTGAAATCGGTGCATTCGATCTACAATAGATATCCGATGTAACAAAGATTATGTCTTACTCAAAAAAATTTATTTGGGAAAAATAACATGACATAAGAAATACTATTGATTGCACATACATAGATTAYATATATACTTTTATGAATAGTATTTTTAATAATAGTATATTATGATTATTAGTTAATCAAATTTATAAATGACAATTAGATATATAAATTTGGTCTAATTATATACTATTAGTATGTATAAAATGATAATATTCTATTTGTATACATTGTATACATTATATATATATGTATGATTCTCAATAAAAAAAATCAAAATTCAACTGATATGGTCAAGTTCTTTTTTTCATACTAAACAATAAGTCATAAAAGTGAGTAATTTGTCGTTCTTGATGGACTCTAATCTAAAGGTGGTGTATAAGATTTCATGGTATCTTATCAAAAGACAGTTACTATAAAATTCTACATTTTGAGGTATCTTATCAAAAAACATTTACTATAGAATTCTATATTTTTTGAATTCTTTATTTTATTCATTTGTCGTTTGACTATTCTGAATTAAAGAACCAATATAAAAATTAATTGTATCAAAAAAAGAATATTATTGTTATTCTTTTTTATCTATTTAGTAGAAAATCACAAAGACTAAACCTAATTCAGTAATTTTTCATTTTTCAAAAACATTAGGATTATAGAAATCAATAAAATACTTAAGTGATTATGCATGAAATATAGAATAACCAGTGAGCATCATGTTTGCAATAAATACCTGCGCATGCTACACGAATTCTCATTTCCCTAGCTAATATCTTAGTCATATAAGCTGCATGAGTGTCATCTACGAAAAAAATTGTTTTTTTGACAATCAATAGATCGAGAAAACCATGMTGCTTGAGATACAAATCGAGTTTGCTTATCTATATAAGATTCAAAATCCATTGGTTTTTCAAGTGTAGAAACAATTTTTTGTATTTCTCGAATACAAGTTGCAGTATCAACTATTTTCATTGAAATATTAGCAATATAAGGTATCTCAAATTCTTTCTCTATATATTTGGCAGTCATTAATCCAATTTCACGATAAGGAATAAAATTGAACCATGCTCTAGGAARATTTTTAATGTTATTAACAGAATTCTCTTTCGGAATAATTTCGTTTATTTCAATATCTAAATCTTGAAACAGACGCCTAATTTCTCGGCAATCATCTTGATGGTGAAATCCTAGTCTAAAAATACCAATAATATTCGYGGATGGGGTCTTTGATTTAGTTAGAGGCAAATTTCCCTGTTTATTAGCTTTTTGTATATAATATTTTACTACTTGTTCTAACGTTGTATCTGCAGCTTGGAGTACATTTACTATGTAGTGATTTAAATCTGCTAAAATTACATCAGAATTAGATTTCATTGAAGCTCGATCCACAAAATTCTGCAAGTCTTCTTGTAAAATACTAGAAGTACATGTAGGATTTAATATAATTAAATTAGGTTTTTCCTCTTTATCTTTCCTAGTTATATTTTTTACTACTTTTTCTTGAGATACTCTTGCTAAAACATGTCGGTCTACAATACTAGCTGTTACAGTAGTAAAATTTCTTTCTCGTTCTAGCATTGAACGCATAACATTAAAATAATCATCTCCTAAAGGAGCGTGCATTATAACATGAACATTTTGAAAAGAACTAGTTACACGTAGAGTTCCAATATGTGCGGGGTCAGCATACATCCAATATGCTAATTTCATGAATTAATTTATCCTTCTTTTTTTTATTTTTATCAAATATTATTTTTTATACATTATTTTAATATATAAAAAAATATTATCGAAAAGAATATATGATGAGATATATAACAATAAGATACACAAATATCTATTTATGAATATAATAAAATATATATAATATATATAAATCATATATATATTACATATGTTGTATAATATTATCAATTCAGATTATTTTCAATCACTATCTTCATGTATGAATATATAATAATATGTGATAGATATACATTGTATTTATAGATACATATATTACATTGTTTTTCATTGAATAAATAATTTCATTTATTTCAATACCTAAATCTTGAAACAGGCGCCTAATTTCTCGGCAATCATGTTGATGGTGAGATCTTAGTGTAAAAATACAAATAATATTCGCGGATGGGGTCTTTRATTTAGTTAGATGCAAATTTTCCTGTTTATTAGCTTTTTGTATATAATATTTTACTACTTGCTCTTACGTTCTATCTGCAGGTTGGAGTTCATTTACACTGTAGTGATTTACATCTGTTAAGATTACATTAGAATTAGATTCAATTGAAGCTCGATCAACAAAATTCTGCAAGTCTTCTTGTAAAATAATAGAAGTACATGTATGAGTTAATAAAATTAAATCAGGTTTTTCCTCTTTATCTTTCCTAGTTATATTTTCTACTACTTTTTCTTGAGATCCTCTTGCTAAAACATGCCGGTCTACAATACTAGCTGTTACAGGAGTAAAATCTCTTTCTCGTTCTAGCATTGAACGCATAACATTAAAATAATYAWCTCCTAAAGGAGCGTGCATTATAGCATGAACATTTTGAAAAGAACTAGCTACACGTACTGTCTCTTATACACATCTAGATGTGTATAAGAGACAGGCATTATAGCATGAACATTTTGAAAAGAACTAGCTACACGTAGAGTTCCAATATGTGCGGGGCCAGCATACATCCAATATGCTAATTTCATGAATTCATTTCTCCTTCTCTTTTTTTATTTTTATCATATACTATTTTTCATACATCATTTTAATATAAAAATAAATATTATATAAAATAATATATAATGAGATATATAACAATAAGATATACAAATATCTATTTATGAATATAATACAACATATATAATATATATATTATATATGTTGTATTATATTCTGAATTTACATTGTTTTCAATCGCTATCTTTATGTATGAATATATAATAATATGTGATAGATATATATTGTATTTATAGATAGATATATTGCATTGTTTTTCATTTAATATATTGAATCGATTGCATTACTTTTTATTCCTTGATTTTGTATATTGTATTTTTTTTTCATGACAATATACAATATAAATCTTCTATCAACATATTAATATAGTATTCATTTAATCTATTTCAATTTTATAAAAATATTGTCTCAAACAAAAATACAATTTATTGATTCTGTTCATTATTTTTTTCAATCCTCATTCTGTTTAGTATTATTATCATTGCTAGTTATACTAATTCTAAAAAATAAAAAATAGACAGAGAATAGATAGAAAAAAAGAAATACATCAATCAATCCATAACATGCTCAATCTGAATCACAATATAATATGTACAATTCATCAAATATCCATATTGATAATTATAATAATCTAATTATGTTATAAATATAATATCAATTGAATAAAGATTGATTGATATATATTTTTTTTTCTATCTATTCTCTGCATATATGTTATTGTTTCATAGTAATCTATTTGATTCTAGTTTTTATTTACAATATCATAGATGTATATATTCATATATATATATTAATATTATAATTGAATACAATTGAAACATATTATGATATTATTGATAATATTATTATTCTTCTTCTTATTTATTACAATTATATTAATATATAGCTATATTCTACTCTATATTTTTATTTTTATCTATTTTTGATTATTAATAAATTATTGCATTTATTTGAATACGAAAACTCAACTTTTTAAAATTTGATAGTTTTGCTATACAGATTTTTATAAAATATAATATATGTACAATAGATTGTTTTAACACTAATACTAATTCATACTCATAGAATAAAAATTGAACAATAAAAATACGATAAAATCGTAAAATAAATGAATGTTTTCATATTTGAAATTATCGAAATAAATTAGTAATAAATAAGTACTTAGTAATATTCAACGAATAAGCTTGAATCATACTTATATTATCCTATAGATTTTTTTGAATMAAAAATGCAAAGACTGGGGTAGAACGACCCGAACCTCCGAATGACAGGGCCAAAACCCGTTGCCTTACCACTTGGCTATACCCCATACAAAATGAAACTATATAGTATATAATACTTCAAAAGTCTTGTATTGTAATAAGAGACCATAAAAACCCAAAAAATATTTTTGCAATAGAACAAGAATAAGACTTTCTTACGTTTTTTTTACATCTAACAATCAATTTAATACTATCTCTTTCAACCTGCAAAAATCTGTAGTAAGATGTACGAGTAAATATATTTTCATAAAATAAATATTTCTTTAAAATAGAAAGAATGTTATTTTTGTGAGTAAGTAAGTATATATGATAGTAATATTAGCATTATAATTTACATACCATACATATTACATACATATTATTACATCTATATATTTTAATTGAATTTATATTTGTACAATTGACTTCAATTTTATTTTAACTTAATTAATTTAAGGTGGAGAATCCATATGTTGTTATATATGGTTTTTTATTCTCATTTAAGTACTTTAATAGACATAGAATTATCTAATAATATATTTTTARCTAAATTKCCAGAAGCCTATGCAATTTTTRATCCACTTGTAGATGTGATGCCTGTTATACCTGTTTTCTTTCTTTTACTTGCATTCGTTTGGCAAGCATCAGTTAGTTTTCGATAATATTTTGATTAGAAAAAAAGAATGCCTTAATTCTTGATTATGTGAAAATACAAATAAAACTCTATTTTTTCAAGACATACATATAAAAAAGAAGAATCAAAATAAGAATTGATCAATTCCTATTTTGATTCTTTTTTTTTATATGTATATCCTGAAAAAATAGACAAAAAAAAAACAAAATGTTCATCTTGGAGACGTAAATATGTTAACTTTAAAATTGTTTGTATATACAGTTGTAATATTTTTTATATCTTTATTTAT
>BFEA01000271.1:301313-314886 GCA_003427395.1 Chara braunii
ATTATTGATTCAGATTCTATGATCTATTTAATAAATAGCCTATTAGATTTATTCATTGATATAATTCATTTCCTAAACGTAACGCCAAGATACCGGTTACAAAGGCACCTAACAAAATTAAGATAACTTTATTGTTAGAAATACACATTTTTTTCTCCATTCTTTTCGATTATGTGATATATTAGTTAGTAATTAGTGATTATCATTTATTGAATTTTACAATACATAAAAATTGTCTATTGTATGATTCTATTCTATTTTAGATTTATATTTGGCATATTTATATTTGATACATTCATATTTTATATTTTATATATTGATTACAATATTAATACTTGATAGATCTTTCTTTTTTGTTTTTTGTCATCTTATATACATCTTTCTATATACAAGTTGATTTTTTTTTTTTTAATCTAATTGTATGATATTTATTTGATTATTTAATAGTATATTCATTATAAGAATACGATAATGAATATACAATTAAATTACTCAATTGAAATGTATGTTTTTGAATATGAGTTTCATCTTTCTATTGGATTTATAATTATTATATATATATAATTTATTGTATGTATTTATTGTATTTATATAATAAATTCAATTTTATTCAATTTTATTATATAATTGTACCTATGAATAAAAATTTATAATAAAAAGAATATAATATACATACATATAATCAAAAGAACATATATAATATACTAAAACTATATATACTATTTGTAGATATGTGTTGAATTCAAAACAACTTTGCCAATTACAAGAAAGAGAATGATTTTGAATTACCATTATTGGCTTAGCTATTTGAAAATATTAATTTGATACATAGAGGTCGATATATATGAACATAGAAGTGATTACACACCTTGCTACTCTTGCTTTAATTAGAGTATTAAGTCCTTTAGTGATTGGTCTTTTAGCAACGCGTAAAGAAAACCTTTAAACGAGAATCTTCAAAAAGAAACTCCATGAATAAAATAATCAATGATAGAGAATATAATTTGTCTTGATTCAGTCACTTTTGAATTGCTTTGAAAAGTGACTGAATGAAAACAAATTCTATTATCTATCATTGATTATTCTATTCATGAATATTGCCCTTATCGAGAGTTATACCCAAACACTTCACTAAATTTTTCCTGAACTAATAGTCCAGAATCAATTGATTCTAAAGGATCTTTTCTAAGCCTATGTCGTGAGCACAAAGGAATTACTGTGAAAATTTCTTTACGAGTTACTTATTGACTATTTTTTAATGCTGTTAATGCTTTAACAGCACGATTAGTAACAATGTCACCTCTTAATCCATCTATATTAAGCTCGGCACATATCTGAGATATTTTGATTCTTAACTGGTAGTTTATTTCAACTTCAGATAATTTTTTCTTGCATCTTTTATTTGTTGACTTAAATTCTCTTGTGATGATTTATAAATATYTCTAAATTGAATTGGATCTTTATCAAAAATAGATCTTTGTTCCACAATTTTTACTCATAGATTTGGTTCTTTGACAGTAGAAATATTTACATGCATACCAAAACGATCAATTAACTGAGGTCTTAATTCACCTTCTTTAGGATTTTCAGATCCAATTAGAATAAATCGCGAAGGAGGAGATATTGATATTCCTTCTCTCTCTGCAGTGTTCTAACCAGAAGCAGCTGCATCCAATAAAATATCAACTTAGTGATCATCTAAAAGGTTTATTTCATCAACATAAAGAATACCTCTATTGGCTTTAGCCAAGAACCCGAGTTTAAAAGTTTTAATTCCTTCTGTTAATGCCTTTTCAATATCAATTGTTCCACATACTCTATCTTCTGTAGCTCCTAAACAAAGATCTATTATTGGAATATTCATGGTACTAATTAGAAACTCTTGTCCCTTTTTTACCATATTACGAACTTCTTCGCTCATTAAATCAAAATCGTAAGGATCGGAATTAAAAGGATCATTTGCAACTACTGAGATTTCAGGTAATAAGTCTACTAATGCTCTTACAATTTAGATTTACCAGTTCCTCTATCTCCCATAGCTATAACTCCACCTATTTTTGGATCAATAACATTAAGTAAAAGAGCTAATTTAATTTCTTCTTGACCTACTATAGTTGTAAAAGGAAAAATAGGATGTTCTTTCTCGATAGTATTATCTCCATTTTTTTTTTTTTTTTAATTATATCCTAATTAATAATAATTATATCATAATTAATATTGAGAATAAATTATAGTAATAATTGTATTATAATACAATTATTACTAAAGTAATAATTGTATTGGGAATATGAATTGGACATTTTCATTATATAGAATAGAAAAGCAGAAAAGTCTCATTCTGAACTTATTTTATATTGAAAATAAAAAATGATATATAATAATGAATAGTAATAAATAAAATAAACAGAATTTGTATTATATACATTTATTTGATAATTTTCTTTTAGATTATTACAATATATTGATTATATATACTGAATATATTGATTCTAAATCAGTGTATTCAAATTGATTATTGTAGATAGAAAAATTCATCACTAAATATGGGCGAACGACGGGGATTGAACCCGCGTATCGTGWAGCCACAATCCACTGCCTTGAACACTTGGCTACGTTCGCCTTCATTTTTTCTATAAAATCAAAGAATTAAGTATACTAATCAAAAAATAATAAGTATAAATAAGTAATAAATATACAATTAATAAATACTACTCTAAAAATATAATACTAACTAAGCAAGAAGTAATTTGGTCTGTATAATATAGATAGATCAAATCAATGGATATCCTCATATATTTATTTAATATTAATTCCTTTGATTGATTTTTTAAAATCACATTGAGCTAAAGTACAAAGTTTCATTCTATTGAATCAATAARAAAAGAACAATTGAAAATAAGTTGCAACTTATTTTCAATTGTTCTGTTTTTATTGATTCAACAGAATGAAACTTTGTACTTTAGCTTGTAAAGATTCGACGAGTAGAATATCTTTTGCCGTTATTAAACCATACTCTTTCCATACAAACAAGATCTTCTATGCGATAATTAGGCAATAAGTAATSATTTACAATAGTAGAAAATTGAAAGAACCTCTTTCTGTGACTCATTTTTTTAATTTGATTTAGGATAGTTCTATTTTTATTCAAAAAATGATAGAATTTATTTTTAGAACAAGCTGAATGAAAAATAACAAGATGAGGTAAAATATTATAATAAAAATTGCCAATAGCTTCTAAAAATAAACAATTAAAAACATGATATATAGCAAAACTATGCAAAATACAAACACTTTGAATTGCATTAACAAGTTGATATACTTATCAATTTGTATTCTAACTTTCTTTTTAATTTTGATATATACTTATCCAAATTCTGTAGAAGCATATCCTGTCTTTGCACAACAAATATATAAAAATCATCGTGAGGCTACTGGAAGAATTGTTTGTGCTAATTGCCATTTAGCAAAAAAAACTGTTGATATTGAAGTACCACAAGCTGTACTTCCTAATACTGTTTTTGAGGCAGTTGTGAAAATTCCTTATGATATGCAACTAAAACAAGTTTTAACTAATGGGAAAAAAGAGAATTTAAATGTAGCAACAATTTTAATATTACCGGAAGGATTTGAATTARCACCTCCTGATCGTATTTCTCCCGATGTAAAAGAAAAAATAGACAATCTTTCTTTTCAGCTTTATAGTCCTGATAAAAAAAACATCTTAGTTGTAGGGCCGGTACCAGGAAAGAAATATAGTGAAATAACTTTTCCTATCTTGTCTCCAGAACCTTCAATAAACAAGCAAACTAATTTCTTCAAATATCCTATTTATGTAGGAGGTAATCGTGGAAGAGGGCAAATTTATCTCGATGGTAGTAAAAGTAATAATACTATTTACAGTTTTTCTGCTGAAGGACAAGTAGTAAAGACTATTAAAAAAGAAACGGGTGGTTATGAAATATTTATTGACGCAATAGATAGTCGAAAAATTACTGACATAATACCTCCAGGACCAGAAATTATAATATCGGAAGGAGAATTTGTTAAAGTAGATCAACCTCTAATAAATAATCCAAATGTGGGTGGATTTGGACAAGCAAATACGAAAATTGTTCTTCAAAATCCTTAAAGAATGAAATGATTGATTTTTTTTTTTTTTTTGTGATTTTAGCTCAGGTCTTTTTAGTGCTTAAGAAAAAACATTTTGAGAAAGTACAGATTGCGGAAATGAACTTTTAAACTAAATATAATAGATATATGATATTCTAATACATAGATGATATGTAGTCAGGTCTGATTCGGTCCGGGTGTAGTCTGATCTGTTCAGGGCTGATCTGGTTTGATATAGTCCGGTCTAATCCGGGTATAGTCTGATCTGTTCAGGGCTGATCCGGTCCGGATCTGATCCGGTCTGGGTACGGTGATCTGATGGTTCTGTTCTGGTCTGATCTGATTTGGTTTAGTCAGGTCTCGTATCCTTTTTCAACTCTGTCCCACTGGCCCTCAAGAGATCCACTTTCCGGAGTCGAGCGACGCAACTTACTCAGGCAGACTACTGTAGTTTAACTAGCGAGCTTGCCACCGTGTTAGCGCTGCGCGGGACTCCTTCGTCCGACACTTCTGCAATCCAAGGAGCCGTCTTTACGAAACTTTATCCCGCTCACGGTCTCGCACTCGCACATGTACGACAATACTTAGATGATAAGGCATATGGCTGAATCATGAGAGCCCTAGTACTTCGTCGTTTACCCACGCTTGGTTGAATCTCTTCACTTAGACAATCAGAGCACTGGGCAGAAATCACGCTGCGTCGACATCCTTAGATAGGGACGGTAGGAATCTCGCTTGTCCATTCAGGCGCGCCACTAATTAGATGACGAGGCATTGGCTACCTCCGAAGAGTCATAGTTACTTGCGCCGATTACCCGCGCCTAGTTGAATCTCTTCTCTTTGACATCTAGAGCTGCGCAGATACCACACTGCGTCAGCATCCGTCGAGACCACCAGGCAGCCTTGTAGGACCGGCCTATCCGCTCGGTTCGAAGTCTCTCTCTCTCTCTCTCTCTCTCTTATCTCTCTCTCTCTCTCTCTCTCTCTCTCTCTCTCTCTCTCTCTCTCTCTCTCTCTGTCTCTCTCTCGTCTCGCGCGCGCGTGCCCGCGTGGATTTGCACGTGGCTGCGCGTTATGGCGCGTTACCTGTCTCGCCAGCTCCATGCAGTCTCCTCCCCGCAGTTTGTTTTCGCGCGACATCTTTCCCCCGCGCGGCATCGTTCACCCCGCGCGGCTGTTCGTGCGCCCGCCATTCCCGCTTTCGCGGCTCCGCGCTGTCCATCTCTCTCTTCCTCTCTCTCTCTCTCTCTCCTCCGCGCGCGCACTCTTCCGCCTCACGTTCTCTTCCGTCGCTTCCCGCGCGCTACTTCTACCGCGCGCGCACACTTCCCCCTCACGTTCTCTTCCGTCGCTTCCCTCGAGCTACTTCTACTCTCGCCCGCACACCCTTCTCCCGCGCGCGGGTGGATCCCCACGCGTAGCTTGTTTCCCCGCGCACAACCTAGATGGGCTCGCGCAACCCCCTTCACAGCTTGTGCAGCTCGTTCAGCTCCAATCCACCTGTACAGCTTCGTTTGTCGCTTGAGCACCCTGCTCAACTCCATTCGATGGCGGAAAGCTTAAACCTGTGACATCGTTGAGTACTCTAATCCGTGCGTGTGTGTGTGCCCCCCCCCCGAGTTGCCTTCCTTAGTGCGTATGAACGTAGTCAGCATCTCGTCCGGATTCGTTGTGTCCATATCAGCACGGGGTATCGAGTCCCTCGCCTTCACCTTCTAGCTTGGTCGGTGCTTGCCCGCTCTAGATCTCTCTCGCTCGCTCGTGCGCAGGCCTGCGCTCTCCTATCCTGCGCGTCGCTTTCCCTTCCCTGCACGCACTTTCTCACCGCGATCAACAGTTATCCCGCACGCAGCTCGTGTCTATCCGCACGGAATGCCTTTCCAGTTGCGCGCCTTCGATAGTAGCTTGTGCAGTTACTGCTAGCTCTCTCTCGTGTGCACGCTCGTGAGCAGATCCCCGCTCCTTCTGGCGTGCGGCAGCTTGCTCCTTCCCGTGTCGTTTCGTCTCTCTCGTGCATGGATCAGCGCAGCTCTTCTCCCTGCTCGCACGCCTCATCCCGGTTTGTGCGCACTCCAGACTAGCTGTCTGTTGTCTCGAGCTTTCTCCAGGCTCAATCCGGCGTGGCCCCCCAATCCAGGTTCTTCCCTCTGGTCTTTCGCACACCCTATCCCGAGTTGCATCGCAATGGCTCGCACCACCTGTACTGGCCTGCGCAGGAGCTCCGAACGCCTTGATTGGCCCCCGTTGATTGGCCCTCTCGTACGTTCAGGATCGTGCCCCCTTGTGCGCCCGAACGCGTCGCCCCTGTCGTGCGCGTGACCTTCGAGAGCTTGCCGCCCGTTTCAATCGTGCGCCCCTCTCGTGCGTGTCCCTCTCCCCTGGCGCCTCCCGTGCGCCAGCGGGAAATCCCCGTGCGTTTCTGAGCCAGCACACCTCGTGTGCCAGCCCATGCGCCGCTCCGTGCGCCAGTGAGAATCCCCCCGAGAATAAGCCCTCTTGGGCTTATAAAGTTTGCTGGTCCCACGGTACCAGCTCCCAGCAGCCAGCTCTCACCCGCCGTCGGCCGATCCGAGTCGGAAACTTTGCAGTGTCGTGGTACCGGGCCTATGCCTGAGCCAGGCCTTTTGCAGCGCCCCGGTACCGAACCTATTTCCAAACCTGCCCCGGGCCTATCTCGGCCTTGGTGGTCCCCACTCATAAGTGGTACCAGCCCCCCTTGTGAAAGTCACGCAGGCCTGCCAAAAACTCTAGGCCGGGAGGCCCATTTCCGAGCCCTAGGCCCGCACCCTAGTGTCGAGGCCCTCGCGTAGGCCCGATCCCACTGCTTGTTCGCGCAGGGTGTTCTTGAGAATTGGGTTACTCGAGGCAACTTCGGACACCGCCGCCGCTTAAGACGTTCGTAGCCTCACGATAAATGCCCGTCGCCTCCGTTCCCTCGACTATTCCGCCGACCTTTAGTATCATTCCGACCTTTCGCGGCCACGCCTCCTTGTCCGACCCTCGGCAGTTGTCAGATTTGGTAACCTCTTTGCATTTGTCGGTAGCTTACGTCTTAGGCTCTCTCCACAAAGATACCGTTGTTCAACGCTCGAGCCCTGCTCGAACTGGACGTCATAGCCCGGCCACTCGTTCCGTCAATCCTGTCGCGGCATTTTCCCATGGCCAGTGAGCCCCTGCCAGATAGAAACCAACAAATGGGAACCTCGTTGCGCGCCCTTGTAAAGGAAGCAAAGGGCGGCGTAGGGCTGGAGCCGCCCGACAACGGGCCAGGCACCAGGCCCGACTTGTGATGGTGTTGCCTGAGCACGGCCTGCCAAAACGGCTAGGCTCTGTTGAATGTCCTGAAGGATGGTAGTTTGATGCTCCTACATCTCTATTACGCCTAGCAGGGCCCTCCTAACTACCCTAACATCATAATCCATATTGTTCAGGACCATCGTCTCTAACTCCTTTATATCTGCACCTCTCTGCTGCATCCTGGCTCTTCTTCCGATCATCTTTTCCTTTTCCGCTTTTCTCTCTCCTAATGCCCGCTGTAGTGGACTGACTTGCAATAATGCCAGTGGACTAACTTGCCATAAAGCCAGTGGACTGCTGACTCATGGTCTGTGCGACCGTTGACCCGACGACACCTGAACTACTAGCTTGGGAAGTCTGCTGCGCAGAAGTGACCATGGCTGTAGTGGCCATGGCTGCTGTAGCACCGAACTCGCTAGCTAAAGTTTTGCTGGCCTCTCCGGCTCTTGCCCTCCTCTGCCGCTGCTGCCTCTCCCTAAGCCGGCGGAACAGAATCCTATCACACTGCGGTCCTAGGGACACGTGAGCTCTCGGGCCTCTAGCTGATCGCAAGATCATGGGGTCGTCCTCTCCGGTGTCCTCCTCGTCACTCATAGGCTACAACACTGTGCACTATCTACACTAGATCATTCAAGATGCCTACCGCAGCATATTGCACAGACCAACTAATTAGTTGGTGGCTATTTCGGAACAGATATCACTTGAGATCAACAGGTAAGTCAGATTTAGCACCGGCCTCGCTAGCTAAAGTTTTGTTGGCCTTGGCTGCTCTAGCCCTCCTCTGCCGCTGCTGCCTCTCCCCAAGCCGGCGGAACAGAATCCTATCACCCTCCGGTCCTAGGGACACGTGAGCTCTCGGGCCTCTAGCTGATCGCAAGATCATGCGGTCGTCCTCTCCGGTGTCCTCCTCGTCTCGCATAGGCTACAACACTGTGCACTGTCTACACTAGATCATTCAAGATGCCTACCGCAGCATAGTGCACATACCAACTAATTAGTTGGTGGCTATTTCGGAACAGATATCACTCGAGGTCAACAGGTAAGTCAGATTCCTACAACTGAAACTATTTTTAGTTTGACTAGTCCGCAAACAGAACCACCAAGAACAATAATCAGTTCTAACTAATACTGTCTGTCAGATGTCAATGACAGTCCATCTAACTAATCAAAACATAAAAATAGAATCACTTGTGTGGATAGGACAACATGGAATTTTCTCGAACTTATCACCTGGAATCAACCCCTCCCTTAGTTCCCCTGAGTATCTCTTGACGTCAGCGTCCCTGAGCGATCCGGAGAGCGTCGCGTGACTAAAGGTGTGTGTGTCCGCCCCCCCCTGTGCCCCGAGTATCCACTGAGCTGGCCAGCCTTGCACGTATATTTATCCTCGGTGTGCTGCGAGCCTTCCAATCATTGGCTGATCCAGGGGCAATTTAACGTCCGCCCCCAAGTGACTCCAGAAATTATTTTACGTCGCAGCCGGACGACGATCACAGCCAATGGTTCCCCTTCCCGTGCTTATTTATAGACGCCGGGTGCTCGTCTTTCCTGTAAGGCTGGCCTGCCCAGTAGTACCCATCTAACAGAGCAGCAAGCCGAACAAAGGACAAGCAGCTAGGCATGCGTGCTCTACTCCCTGTGGGTTGGCATGGTGACCGTGACCCAGTGCTTCGTCCAGGGCCCTTCAGAAAGCTTCGCTCATCTCCACCCAGATGCTCCACGTGAACATCGCCGACTCTCAAGGTTGATCGCACTCGACACCTCACGATGAATGGACTCTTAACAAAGAACACACAACCTCACGGTAAGAAGTGTCGGAGAGGGAAGATAAGGTTAAGAGCAACGTACCTCAATTAGCTGCCCCCAACCACACAGATAATCTCACCAGATGGCCAAATGGCGATTGCGATAACCAGTCACTGCATCGGCACAACCAGCATTACCCGCCATTCCACCTCAGCATCAATCGCACATTAGATAGTTCTCATCACACTGTCCAGACCACATTCATCTCATATAGCCTTCCTGGCGATCCCTTCACCTCCTGGGTCGCCTACATACTCGCCTCCACCCTCCGCACTACACACCACTTACGACCAAACTCGCCCAGCAGACCACATGTATGTACAGCATACGGCAGAAGACGAGCGCCAGATGAGCGCAATCGTACTACAGCTCCGATACCAAATTGCAAGGAAGATGAGCAATAGCGAGCTTCAGCAATCAAACAGCATCATACATATGAGTCCAAATAGTCTTGACCTCGAACCAACAGTAAAATTGCAACACGAGATTCACCAAATAAGAACACACCAAGAGTTCATAATTGACAATGTTAAAATAGTCCCATCTTCATCAACGAAGAACCAGAGTTGATATCCTATCTGGCGCTCGGCGCCTAGACTACAGGTGGCAGATCCTATCTAGCCTATACTACGAAGCTGAAAGATGACGTCAACAACGTTCCCGAAGTACGAGCATATGGCGACCAATGTCACATGCTTCCAACACCAGATATGTCTCGTGCTACACTCACAACCTCGTTCCCCAACTAACAGATGTCACTGACACCCAAGGACCACCCTGCACTTCACCCAGCTTACAGCAGCGCAGCTCGGCTATGGCTGCGTGCTCCTTCCCTGCTCGCCCGTGAGAGTGTAGGCGCCAACCAGCAAATAGCGCAACAGCGCTTGCACAACATGCAGCCAGCACCCAAATGCCGAATGAGGAGGCAGGCCCCTCCCTAAATCGAAGTGGCCTGCCTGCGTCCAATCCCAAGAAGCTTCCAGGAGGCCCCGGTAGCCTGAGGCCCAGCACGAGGAGACTAGGCCCTGGCCCTGTAGTGGTTGCATGTGCCCAACTGCCTTCGGTCTTTTTTTGGCCCAGTACCCGTATCCAGCCCAGGGCCTGCTTCACATTCATTCACACAGGCGACCCAGGGCCTGGGTTCACTCAACCACCTGGCGCTGCGCAACTGCCTGAATTTCCCTGAGTTGCGTAGTGGCCAGAAACGGGCCCTGAGGGCCTCGTTGAGCCTGCCTTCACTTAGGGCTGCCGACGGGCTGCAAAAATGGAGCATTATGGGACTCATAGAGGCAATGGCCTCGCAAAAATAGTGCTGGCAGGGAGAAGGCAGAGTGTTAGTACTAACAGTTAGTATAAGAATTTAGAGGGATTAGTAGAGTTGTCAGTGGGTGTATTCAGAGTAGATCTTTGAGTAGAAGTTAGTGTGAGTGTGCATGAATGTAGGGAGAGAAGATTCAGCGAGGTCATAAACTAGGGAGAAGACCGCAAGGAGGGGTGATACAACAGAGAGAGAAGAGCAGGGAGGAAGAAGATACTTACATGGGTGATCATGTTGGATGTTTGGTCACCTATGATATGCACTATTGTGCGCTGGTGACTCGGAACTTTTATTGCTCTTCTATAACTTGTTGGAATTCATAAGCTGCATTAACTGGTCTTAGTCTCTCTGGTTTTTCAGTGTGACTCATACATGGATGTGGAGATAGTGCGCTCAATGGTGTTGAACTAAGAGGTTCATTGCACCACTACCTTCTTCCCTCGAATACAACGTACAGTCATTGTCGCTGTATTTGGGGTATCTTTTAATCTAAATACAACAATAATGGCCATCCGTTGTATTCGGGCGAAGAAGGTAGACTAAGTACCTGTGACGGTCGGGAAAATAGGGAGGCTCCGGTGGGCCTCCAATCTTTAAGGACATCCGAACGAAACAACGGCCGCCGATGAAATTTATCAATGACAACCGTCGTCAGGCCCAGACCCCGACTTATAGGAGTTTGAGAAAACTGCCGGTTTTTTCCCTATATTCACAACCGTTGAAGGTACTAGTGGTTTAAAAGCGCGACAAATTGACAGAGTTGGCCCCTTATGCTTTTGCAAACGTCCCCACTATATTGCATGGTTGTTCCCATCAGTACACAGCCTACAGAGAAGGCCGGTAGGAACCCCGCATCATTCGAGTGTTTCCGCTTGCTTGTTACTCACCTTTTTACCGTGCTTACAGCCTGTGACCCACCCACCCTCTGCTTATTGCTGCCTGACTCCCCTTCACTGATTGTGTTGTGGGATTCTGCAGAGTGTTGAGGGCCAAGTCTCTCGATGAATCAGTAATAGTGGCAATAGTATGTCATGGGCTCCTTTTTCATTCTCAAGCTAGCCTACCGTTTTTCAATACAATTTGTTGATGCTATTCATTATTATTTTCAATCCTCATTCTGTTTAGTATTATTATCGTTGCTCATTATACTAATTCTATAAAATAAAAAATAGATAGAGAATAGATAGAAAAAAAAAAATACATCAATCAATCTATAACATGCTCAATCTGAATCACAATATAATATGTACAATAAATCAAATATCCATATTGATAATTATAATAATCTAATTATGTTATAAATACAATATCAATTGAATATAGATTGATTGATGTATTTCTTTTTTCCTATCTATTCTCTACATATATGTTATTGTTTTATAGTAATCTATTTGATTCTAGTTTTTATTTACAATATCATAGATGTATATATTTATATTTATATATTAATATTATAATTAAATACAATTGAAACATATTATGATATTATTTATGATAGTATTCTTCTTCTTCTTATTTATTACAATTATATTAATATATAGCTTTATTCTACTTCATATTTCTATTTTTATCTATTTTTGATTATTTATGAATTATTGCATTTATTTGATTACGAAAACTTTTACATTTGATAGTTTTGCTATACAGATTTTTACAAAATATAATATATGTACAATAGATTGTTTTAACACTAATACTAATTCATACTCATAGAATAAAAATTGAACAGTAAAAATACAATAAAATCGTGAAATAAATGAATGTCTTGATATTTGGAATTATCGAAATAAATTCGTAGTAAATAAGTACTTAGTAATATTCAACGAATAAGCTTGAATCATACTTATATTATCCTATAGATTTTTTTGAATMAAAAATGCAAAGACTGGGGTAGAAGGACTCGAATCTCCGAATGACAGGGCCAAAACCCGTTGCCTTACCACTTGGCTATACCCATACGAAATGAAACTAGATAGTATATAATACTTTAAAAGTCTTGTATTGTAATAAAATACCATATAAACCCAAAAACTATTTTTGAAGTAGAGCAAGAATAGGACTTTCTTACTTTTTTATTACATCTAACAATCAATTTTGTACTATCTCTTTCAACCTGCAAAAATCTGTAGTAAGATGTACGAGTAAATATATTTTCATAAAATAAATATTTTTTTAAAATAAAAAGAATGTTATTTTTGTGAGTGAGTAAGTATATATGATAGTAATATTAGCATTATAATTTATGTACCATACATATTACATACATATTATTACATCTATATATTTTAATTGAATTTATATTTGTATAATTGACTTGAATTTTATTTTAACTTAATTGATTTAAGGTGGACAATCCGTATGTTGTTATATATGATTTTTTACTCTCATTTAAGTACTTTAATAGGCATAAAATTATCTAATAATATATTTTTAGCTAAATTGYCAGAAGCCTATGCAATTTTTGATCCACTTGTAGATGCGATGCCTGTTATACCTGTTTTTTTTCTTTTACTTGCATTCGTTTGGCAAGCATCAACTAGTATTCGATAATATTTTAATAAAAAAAAAATGCCTTAATTCTTGATTATGTGAAAATACAAATAAAAATCTATTTTTTCAAGACATACATATAAAAAAGAAGAATCAAAATACAAATTGATCAATTCCTATTTTGATTCTTCTTTTTTGTATCTATATCTTGAAAAAATAGACAAAAAAAAAACAAAATATTCATTTTGGAGACGTAAATATGTTAACTTTAAAATTATTTGTATATACAGTTGTAATATTTTTTATATCTTTATTTATTTTTGGTTTCTTATCTAACGATTCGGGACATAGTCAAGGACATAAAGAGTAGTTGAAATTTAGATTCAAATTCACGATGAATCAAAATAGGAATTGATCTATTTCTATTTTGATTCTTCTTTTTTATATGTATGTCTTGAAAAAAAAAACAAAAAAAAAAACAAAATGTTCATCTTGGTTAACTTTCAAATTGTTTGCATATACAGTTGTAATATTTTTTATATCTTTATTTAT
>BFEA01000271.1:342557-354439 GCA_003427395.1 Chara braunii
TGTTGGTGTTGCCCTGTTGGGCATGGACATTGACTCACGATTCTTCTGTATCATTCTCAATTGGATGGTAACTCGGTTCCATGTGCTATCTGCTTTGGCTTTGACTACTTGGACATCAGTGTGATTTTGCATTCTGGATTTTTGTGCTTCGTCCAGACTCATGTTCCTTGCACTCGAAGAGCAGACGCTTCGCGTCTGAGTCACGGGCTCGTCAGCAGAGATGCTCCATCCAAGAAATCAAAGGAAACACTTCTTTCGCAAACTCGTTTTGTAATACAATCTCACAAAGGTTCCGCTGTACACCGACTCATCCGTGCTTTGGTTCCGTTGATTTCAGGTTGGGGAAACTGCTTTCCTGTCACCAGGTCTCTTTCGAGTTAGGCAGGTACTACGGGTCCTCTGACTTCAGTAAAAAAATCATTCAACTGGATCTCGCATATATCACCTATAGGCTGTAGCCCTTTGAGATGTCGTTTAGTCGTCTGTCCCCAATACGATAGGTGATCTGCCCCCATCAGGCTATGAGTAGCTTCCTGTGCTAACCGTAAGGAAGAAAGGACGACAAAATTCTCGTGACGCTTCAAACAAATTGGCCACAAGAAACGTTTTTTTGTTTCCTTTTTTCTTTTTTCTTTTTTTCTTTTTCTCTTTTTCTTTTTTCTGCTTTCTTTTTCCTTTTCTCCTTTTCTCTTTTGTATGTGGTCCTTTCAAGGCAATACAGACGCGGGAAAGACGAAGGGGCGACTCGAGGTACTAACAGGACTATTTAGGAAGGGAAACGGCCTGACGGATCCCATCTCTCTCAGTACGCATGTGTTCTTACTAGCTGGCGGCGTTTTCCCAAACCAGTGGGAACTGTATTGCGAAGGTCTCTTCGGCGATCCCGGTGGAACTGGTGGAGAAAGAGCGACTCGAGGAATTCTCCGCGAAGTGTCATGGACTACGTGGTGGATCCGACAATGGTGGACCAGCTGCTCGGCAACGAGGAGGACGCGGTATAATCTTCCGAAATTTTCCCATGCTTGCTCTGCACCAGGGATGACGCTCGTCCTTCACCATCTGGCCCGCTACGCGCTATGCTTAGGATAGGAGGCGCATTCTCGATTGTCATCTCCCCCTGCAACCTGCTTCGCTGGCTTGGCCAGGCTTCTCTCCATGGCGCTAAGGAAATACGACCTCGAAGAGAGGGTGGAGGTCGCAATCGAGATCCCTGCCCTTGTCTTGCTTGCATTCATCGCACTGCTGGCTTTCCTCGCTTTCCTCGCATTTCTCCATCAATTGCAGACACTACCACCACCTTCTTCCTCCTCTACTCCATCGCTCCCTCACCCAAAGCCCATTTAGAGAACTGCAGGTGTTCTCCCTCTGATGAAGCCGTGAAATTGTGGCTAGCGGCAAAAAAGCGCTTCAGGGATCGCCACTGCCCTACTACCTACATTGGCCATCGGGGCTCCCCTCCCATACTTCGTGGAGACGCCTCTGGGAATATGGCTAGCTGTTTTCTCTACCACGCGCTAGCGCTGCTATTGCAAATTGTCATCTGGACAGGACCAATTTTCAGCTTTAATTTGGCCATGAATGAAGCTTCTTCTCGGATAAGTGGGATTGTTTTCGCTCTCGAGTACTTCTGAGTCATCATGATCGATTGTCGTTTGTTGTTCATCTTTCTCGAGTTTATTTGAGTCATCGTGATCGTTTGTTGTTTGTCCTTTCCCTTTTCTTTCCTTTTCCTTGTTCTTTTTTTCTTTTTTCTTTTTTTCCTTTTTTCTTCCTCTTTTGTCTTTTTTCTTTTTCTCTTTTCCTTTCCCTTTCTTTTTGTTTTCCTTCTCCGTTCTTCCTTCCTCTCTCCCTTTCCATGATGGTTTCGAGGAACTTGTGAATGACCCACTCCTTTGCAAAAGTCACAACTATATGCGTATGCGACTATGATCAACTATGTGTTCCATTGATCTTGAGCATTGACTCGATGAAAAATCTGCACTAGCTCCCGTTTTTTTCCCCGGAAGTTTTTTTTTCGAAACACGGTAGTGCCTTTGGTTTACCGTTTCCGATAAATGAGGCGCTGAGATACGGTCACCACCCGCCCCTATACTCACAGCTGCATATATTCTCGATTATTATTTTTCTGGTAGCAATTATCACGAAACCTCCTGTTTCTCGATACATTCAAGAGAAGTAATCCATATATTTATATGTTCCTAGCCTAGGATTCGGTCAGATATATTGATCTCCCTCCTTTCAACTCTGATCAACTGCAAGGAATACACATAACGCTGCTGTCGTCAACTTTTTCTATCCCTGGCTCTGCACTGGGTACTCGGATCTCGACGACAATTTTATGAAAAATATTCAGAACCAGTGCGGCAATACTTTACGCCAGATCATTACGATATAAAAAATAGGATACAACATCTGATTCTGGTAATGACAAACCCCATAAGATTGGGCTGTTTTATATGGCCGCGTCCATCAAAATAATTTTTTCGTTTTTTTTCCGTAGATAGATCTTCTTCTCGGATTTTGTGAAGGACCTTTTCCGTCATGGAAACGACTGATGACGAAAGCCGGAGTATAGCTTCCGCTGCCACCCGCCTCCGTCACCACCTGCCCACGCATGGTATTACGACCATTCACGTTAGAACTATGCGCGCGTTCTCAACGAGATAAACCACTCGAGTAGATGATCAGAAAAAACTACAGTAGAGGATAGGATTCGATCTCTTTTCTTCAAAAGGCCCGCGAAAGAGGCTGTTTAGTCATTAGAAGAATTACTGATTGCTTGCGAATGGTTGGTAATAATTTCTTCAATCCTTTTCAAAAAAATGTTTCCAATCTTCCTTTAAATGATTCTTTCAATTTTTTCTCACGTAATCACCTGATTCTCGAACATCTGGCATACGCGGACAAGTATACACATTTAGATATATTGTTCCACGTTTAGCACACTTTGTATTGGCTATACACTTCTGCCCATAGCCTTACGCAATACGATCCATACATTCCACACAAAATTTTCGGTTTCGTGGCAATATTTTACGAAGAAACTATGGAGGAATGGACCACTCACTTGTGTCTTTATATAAGAATTACCTACGGGATTGGGATGTCATCTCTTTTCTTCGTCAACCTCCCTTGAGTAAAGTTTGTTCTTGGCCATTGCATGCGCAAAACATGGGGCTAATTACCTCGGGCTATCCTAGAAGGCGCTTATGCGGATATGGGGCATTGTAAAAATCTTGAGTCGGCCTGACAAGAATAATGGGGGTTGCGCCGATGCGTTTATCGGAGCTTGAGGTCTCGTATCATGCTATCGACATGATCTTTCATGACGTACAACACACAGCCACGAGGGGGGATCCCCCCGTCAGCGCTTTTGGTGGTGTCCCACCAACCTCACCCCTGTGTGATTACCAGGTGCGGATGACATGGGTGGTTGCCCAAATGATCCGGATGCGTGATGTATGGGATGGAGGTATGCCCTATTCTGGCGCGAGTCTAAAATTCATATAAAGCTGAAATATAGGTCGTGTTGAATGATGTTTATTTTGCAGGTCCCGCCAAAAGATTTTTTTCCTGGAGGATGGTGGGAAGAAATCACAGCCAAATACGAATGGTTGAGGGATCAAGCCTGGACTGGCAAGCCAGCACAGGCGCTCATCGCCACCATGAAACCCGAGATCGTGGAGGCTATGAAGAGACTGATCGAGACCGGACGGTTTCCAATTTTTTAGTATGATTGGGTTTAGTGATCTTGCCAACCTCGCGTCTGCATGGGACAGAGGCAGGGTTACCTTTGAAGCCAGACTCCTCGCATTAGGTAGGGAGCTCGAGGTAAAGGTGGAATACGGACGCAAATGTGCTGAACTATCTGCGCAAGGATGGAACAACTATTCCTTCAGGTATGGGGACTGGACCACTCACACCTCCAAGGGCAAGCCTCCGAAAAACCGTAGGCGGACTGCACAATTACTGGGGCCCTAGCCATGGACGATGACGAAATGGCCGAAATGAAGGCCGCCATCGCAACCATCACAGCCAGTGCCAACAGCAGTCCCCCTGCACGAGCTGCCTCGCAAAATGGGCAATACACTGCCTTCGCCCCCCTACCTTCCCCGCACTAGGTAGAACACACTGGAACCGGTTTCCAGCACACACTATGGAAGCTCGACACCTTCAATCATCTCCCACCCTTCTCCCTTAATGCCCTCGTGTTCCTTGCGAATCTGTCTAGGGAAGAAGTGGCGAAGTGCAAAGCGAATGCCCTCACAAGTGATCTACCTCACGCCCCCCCAGGTAAGAAATCATTTAGTCCTTCCATCCTAAAATTCCCCATCCTCTCCCTGCTAGATCATACGAAATGCGACCTCACTACTCCAGTCATGTAGCAAAAAAAACTCAGATCCGCTTCGGAGGTCGATCTGAAAGGTCTCAGGAAGAGCTGGAACGTTGGGCGTCCCTTACCTCAAATGCCAATGCGCCACAGAAAGGAAAAAAAAATGCGGCACAAGGCCAATCTGGGTTGATCACGCTATCTGGTTTTTGCTCGCCCACCCCGACATTCTCTTCCCTAACGCCGCCTCCATCAAAGTGAAGACATCCATGTTTATCCACTTCCTACGGGTTTCATGGCAGCAGGCAATCGAAGCCTGTGTTACCTTCATGTTGATCAAGGAGTTTATGACGGATGCCATGAATGCCCTTGAGAAGGACCCCACCCTCACGTCTGAATCCATCGTTCGGAGAGAGCACTAGAAGTATAGCACCACCATCACTATTGGAAGGATCCTTCTTCCCACCAGAGTGACTTGCAACCCTAGATCCAGAAGCATGAATTCTCCACTGGACCAGGCCAATAAGAGGCAACGACCAAACACTCCCCTAGTCATTTCACCCAGACAAAGGGTACTACCTTTCGGACCCGCACCCTGGCAGGATGGCCCAAAAGAAATGATTCCTCCACCAAACCAGCAGCCACGGGCTGCGATCCCCGATGCCTGAAATGATCTACCGCGATGTAGCTCACCACAGGCTTCACAAAGGGAAAACAGGGGCGCACGAGGCGCGGTTAATGTCACAAAAAAAACAATCGACGCCCAGTCCAGCTCCAGTAGAAGAAACCTGCCATCCCAAGGAAGCTCTGCCATATCCACCAACGATTCCCTCAGGGCAGGGTCCTCAAAAAGTAACGACAAGAGGAAGAGGGGTTATATCCAGTCCCCGTAGTGTTGTAGGACACATGCGATTTCTAACCTATTGGTGTGTTTGCAACTCTCCTTTTTTCGATTCTCTTTTCTCTCTTCTCCACTTCTTTTCTTTTTTCTGTTTTCTTTTTTTTTTTCTTTTTTTGTCTTTTTTTCTTTTTTTCCATTTTTCTTCCTTCTTTCCTTCTACTTCCTTCTCTCTCCAGAACCAAGGATGCCGTAACCCTCGGCGCCCCCCACTCGCACAGATCATATGGGTTGGTTCTGGATGCCATAACCCTCGACGCCCCCCACTCGCACATATCATATGGGTTCCTCAGAAACATGGTATGCTATGCACAGGAGGATTTCAAGCCTAGGGAGGGCGGCGGGATGATTATCCTCCCATCCGGAAGAAGGGCACGGAGCAGGACGAAACAGGAGAGGCGAGAGTTCGTGCATTTACGGTAGGTACACCAGCAAACTCATGGAAGCAGTACCATTAAGAAGATTGTTCTTGGACGCGTTGAAACAGGCAATCGGGGATGAAACGACAGATTGGCTGGATGAGGTAGTGATTGGATGGCGCTATGACGAACCGCTCGGAGCCAAGGTATGCAAGCCGAGGGTCAGGAAATTCAAGATTACTGAATGGGAAGCCAGCTACCAGCCCGGCTGTTGTCGTTGTGGAGAAGGCAGGCATGCAGACTTCCTCAACGCTGCTGCCATCAGGCTACTTCCAGAAGACGAAGATCTCCATGTCATCACCACAAACACCGGCATCACCAACAACGGTCATTTGCAGATGATGCTCAATGCGGGCCTCAAGGAAGGCATGCAGAATTCCTCAACGCTGCTGCCATTAGGCTACTTCCAGAAGACGGAGATCTCCATGTCATCACCACAAACACCGGCATCACCAACAACGGTCATCTGCAGATGATGCGGGCCTCAATCATATCCCAATAAAGGCACTGGACGAAGATGGCGCCATGACAGAGGTGGAGGACGCGATCGACAACATTTTGACAACCAGAAGGTGCGACATAGAACTTTCCATGGAGAAGGAGCGGCAGGTGAAGGCAATCACCAAAAAGAAAGCCCGAAGAAGCATCAGGAGCTTCCATGCACAACACATGCATGTCACGAAGGAACCAATCAACAGCATCCCGGTCAGGAGAGAGACCGACTAGCTCACCAGCAAGTATCTTGTCTGCCCGACTGACAAAGCGCCACATGCGCCGACCTTCGTATGCATCAACTTCATCCGAAGGCTGGCTCTGCGCCCCCTGTCAATCCTCAAAGAGCATGGAGTAAGGCCGAATTTCTGGTGGCCCATTACTTTCGTCAAGGAGCTCGTCGCCAATTTACCAAGCAGCATCTACTCAGTCTTTACTGCAGTCATCACCCGTTGCTTCGAGACCATCCCGACATACGGGTCGAAGGATGGATTGGTGGCCGCAATCAATTTTTTTGTGCAATGCGCGATGGAGCGAAGAAGGGCAAGGACATCAAAGAGCATGGAGTAAGGCCGAATTTCTGGTGGCCCATTACTTTCGTCACGGAGCTCGTCGCCAATTTACCAAGCAGCATCTACTCTGTCTTTACTGCAGACATCACCCGTTGCTTCGAGACCATCCCGACATACGGGTCGAAGGATGGATTGGTGGCCGCAATCAAATTCTTTGTGCAATGCGCGATGGAGCGAAGAAGGGCAAGGACATCACGAGATATGATTGTTGTGTTTATCGGGGCAAATGGTTCGTTTTGCCAGGATTGGGTCGACGAGGACCAGGGCAAGCAGCATGATCAACTTTACTTCAACGAGGCCGACGTTATTTACACGTGCGAGTGGTTGGTGAACAACAGGGTGGTGCAGATGGGTGACAGGGTCTGGCGCCAGGTGCTAGGCATTCAGATGGGTCTCGCTTGTTCCCCCATTCTCTGTGGCATTTATTTTTTAAAATACGAGTTTGAATTGATTTCCCGCCTAGTGAAGATGCAAGATTGGCAAGCACATAAGTGCTTTGAAGACACCTATAGGTATATAGACGATATATGCGCCCTGAACAACGAGCTGATCGGCGGTTTTCTCAAAGATGGCATCCCTGGGCTGGACCTTACAAAACCTGTCTACCCGAGGGAATTCATTGAAATCAAGGAAACCACCGTGGTCAAGGAGGATGGGCAAGGCATCGTTGCCAACTTCCTGAACCTCACAGTTTCTGTCATTTCCACCATGGACGGCACATATGCCACGTCCAAACATGACAAGAAGAGAGGTTTGAACTTCAACCCAATCAAATTCATGAAATTCAGATCCAACCGCAACATAGCACAATCTCTACAAATACCAACCGAACAGACTGTGCTTATCCTGCTTCTATGCTCTGACGAACAAGAGGCTGCTACTGAGGTCAATGCTCTGGTCCAGACCATGGTTGTGGATGGCTTTGGAAAGAAAGAATGCTGCAATGTAGTTGGAAAGGTATTTCAGAATCGAGAGAAGTATCAACCAGGGAGGATGCGCGAGGTTATGATCAAGAGCTTGTTGATCACAAGGGTCCACATGTAACACTAACCAGTGTTGGTGTCTGTGTGAGTGTGTGGTGACCGGGGGGCTGAGGGCCGGATGGTCTGACGCCCCTCGCCCCAACACCGATGGGTATGGGGTGGGACACACACCCACACACGCATACAGGGAACCGATGGGAATAACCAAGCACAGACTCGAAGGCAAGAAGGTAAGAAAAAGAAAAGAAGAAGAGAAAAAGAGTAAGTTGGAAATAAAAGGAAAAAGGACCAAGGCCGAAGGAAAACAAAATAAATATTTCCCTTGCTTGATGTACAGTGGTCTACCCGGAGTCTGTCTCACGCAACTGCGCGAGATAGGCTGCGGTCGTTCGAACCACGCGGGCGAGGACGACGACCAATACCATATTAACCTCAGTCTGGCGAAAAAACTGCACGTGCACCTCGCACGTAACGACGAGACCAACGAAATAAAGGACAGGGGCTCAGGACTGACAGACAGAACACGGAAGACAAACGTAGAGAAGAAAATTGTCTTGCCCTTTTTTTCGTTCCCCTTTTTTTCTTTTTTTTTTTTTTTGCTCTTCTTTTTTTTCTTTTTCTTTTTTTCTTTCTTTTTTTTTTCTTTCTTTTCTTCTTTTTTTCTTCCTTTTTTTTTAGGAGCTCAAGTAACCGAAGGGAAGAAAGGACGACAAAATTCTCGTGGCGCTTCAAACAAATTGGCCACAGGAAGCGTTTTTTTGTTTTTTTGTTTTTTTGTTTTTTTGTTTTTTTGTTTTTTTGTTTTGCCTTCTTTTTCCTTTTTTCCTTTTCTCTTTTGTGTGTGGTCCTCCTTTCAAGGGAATACAGACGCGGGAAAGACGAAGGGGCGACTCGAGGGTACTAACAGGACTATTTAGGAAGGGAATCGGCCTGACGGATCCCATCTCTCTCAGTACGCATGTGTTCTATACTGGCTGGCGGCGTTTTCCCATACCAGTGGGAACTGTATTGCGAAGGTCTCTTCGGCGATCCCGGTGGAACTGGTGGAGAAAGAGCGACTCGAGGAATTCTCCACGAAGTGTCATGGACTACGTGGTGGATCCGACTATGGTGGACCAGCTGATCGGCAACGCGGAGGACGCGGTATAATCTTCCAAAATTTTCCCATGCTTGCTCGGCGCCTAGGACGACGCTCGTCCTTCACCATCTGGCCCACTACGCACTATGCTTAGGATAGGAGGCGCATTCTCCATCGTCATCTCCCCCTGCAACCTGCTTTGCTGGCTTGGCCACTGGCTGATTAGGCTTCTCTCCATGGCGCTAAGGAAAGACAACCTCGGAGAGAGGGCAGAGATCGCAATCGAGATCCCTGCCCTTGTCTTGCTTGCATTCATCGCACTGCTGGCTTTCCTCGCTTTCCTCGCATTTCTCCATCAAATTGCAGACACTACCACCGCCTTCTTCCTCCTCTACTCCACCGCTCCCTCACCCAAAGCCCATTTAGTGAACTGCAGGTGTTCTCCCTCTGATGAAGCCGTGAAATTGTGGCTAGCCGCAGAAAAGCGCTTCAGGGATCGCCACTGCCCTACCTGCGTTGGCCATCGGGGCTCCCCTCCCATAGTGCGTGGAGACGCCTCTGGGAATATGGCTAGCTATTTTCTCTACCACGCCCGCTGCTTCCCTAATCACTTAGGCGCTGCTATTGCAAATTGTCATCTGGACAGGACCAATTTTCAGCTTTAATTTGGCCATGAATGAAGCTTCTTCTCGGCTAAGTGGGATTTTTTTCGCCCTCGAGTACCTTCTGAGTCGTCATGATCGTTTGTCATTTGTTGTTTGTCTTTTCCATTTTCTTTCCTTTTTCCTTGTTTTTTTTTCTTTTTTCTTTTTTCCCTTCTTTTTTCTTTTTTCTCTTTTCCTTTTCCTTTCTTTCTGTTTTCCTTCTCCGTTCTTCCTTCCTCTCTCCCTTCCCATGATGTTTCGAGGAACTTGTGAATAACCCACTCCTTTGTAAAAGTCACAACTGTATGCGTATGCGACTATGATCAACTATGTGTTCCATTGATCTTGAGCATTGACTCGATGAAAAATCTGCACTAGCTCCCGTTTTTTTCCCCGTAAGTTTTTTTTTCGAAACACGGTAGTGCCTTCGGTTTACCGTTTTCGAAAATGAGGTGCTGAGATACGGTCACCACCCGCCCCTATACTCACAGCTGCATATATTCTCAATTATTATTTTTCTGGTAGCAATTATCACGAAACCTCCTGTTTCTCGATACATTCAAGAGAAGTAATCCATATATTTATATGTTCCTAGCCTAGGATACGGTCAGATATATTGATCTCCCTCCTTTCAACTCTGATCAACTGCAAGAAATACACATATCGCTGTTGTCGTCAACTTTTTGTATCCCTGGCTCTGCACTGGGTACTCGGATCTCGACGACAATTTTATAAAAAATATTCAGAACCAGTGCGGCAATACTTTACGCCGTTTACGCCAGATCATTACGATATAAAAAATAGGATACAACAATCTGATCCTGGTAATGACAAACCCCGTAAGATTGGGTTGTTTTATATGGCCACGTCCATCAAAATAAAATTTCCGTTCTTTTCAATAGATATTCTTCTCGGATTTTGTGAGGGACCTTTTTCCGTCATGGATACGGCTGATAACGAAAGCCAGAGTATGGCTTCCGTCGCCACCCGCCTCCGTCGCCACCTGCCCACGCATGGTATTACGACCATTCACGTCAGAACTATGCGCGGGTTTTCTACAAGATAAACCACTCAAGTAGATGATCAGAAAAAGCTACAGCATAGGATAGGATTTGATCTCTTTTCTTCAAAAGGCCCGCGAACGAGGCTGTTTAGTCATTAAAAGAATTACTGATTGCTTGCGAGTATGGTTGGTAATAATTTCTTCAATCCTTTTCAAAAAATGTTCCCAATCTTCCTTTAAATGATTCTTTCAATTTTTTTCTGACGTAATCACCTGATTCTCGATACATCTAGCATACGCGGACAAGTATACGCATTCAGATATAATGTTCCACGTTTAGCACACGTTGTATTGGCTATACACTTCTGCCCATAGCCTTACGCAATACGGTCCATACATTCCACACAAAATTTTCGGTTCCGTAGCAATATTCTACGAAGAAACTATGGAGGAATGGACCACGCACTTGTGTCTTTATATAAGAATTACCTACGGGATTGGGATGTCATCTCTTTTCTTCGTCAAGCTCGCTTGAGTAAAGTTGCTTCTTGGCCGTTGCATGCGCAAAACATGGGGCTAATTACCTCGGGCTATCCCACAAGGCGCTTATGCGGGTATGGGGCATTGTAAAAATCTTGTGTCGGCCTGACAAGAATAACGGGGGTTGCTCCAATGCGTTTATCGGAGCTTGATCATGATATGACGTCTCGTTTCATGCTATCAACATGATCTTTCATGACATACGCTTACACACACAAACACACAAACACACACAAACACACACACAAAAAAAAAAAAAAAAAAAAAAAAAAAAAAAAAAAACCCAAAATAAATGGGAAAAAGAAAATAGAAAAGATCGCTCCATGTGGCACATGGCTGTTCTTTTTTCTTCTTCTTTCTTTCTTTTACACAAATGGCGGTGATTGAGATATCATTATTGAGATGACTGGCCCAATGTCATACACAATTATTCTATTTCAACATATGAGTTCGAACGGTCTGCATTTCAAGAGGCCATGGTTGTACCAACTGAGCTAAGCCCGTTGGTTGTGGCGTGCCTTGAACCCCCTCCCCACACGCCTTCACCTAACCCTCCCCTCATCTCTCTCTCTCTCTCACACACACACACACACACACACACACACACACACAGACACACACACACGCACACACACACACACACTCACACAAACACGCACACACACACACAAAACACATGCACACAACCGCACGCACAAAACAAACCGAAAAAAGAAAGGAAACTAAGAAAAAGATTGTGCCACCTTCCCCCCCCGGGGGCCCGCTTCCCCTAACCCACTCCTTTTCCMCCTCCCCCCATCTCTCTCTCTCTCTCTCTCATTCTCTCTCTCTCTCTCTCTCTCTCTCCCTCTCCCCCCTCCCTCCGCCCTCTCTCCCACATAAGACTCTCTGCCTCTCTCTGTCTCTCCCTGATGTGGCACGAT
>BFEA01000271.1:367602-379093 GCA_003427395.1 Chara braunii
CCCCCCCCCCCCCCCCCCCTCGCTTCGGCCGCAGCGTAGCTGCGGCGGGTCCACTTGTTGTCTTAAAGTCTTAAATTCTTAAGATTGTGTGGAAATCCGGGCTGTCGGCCGGTAGGCCGCGGGCGGCCCAGATCGGCCGAAATTTGCATGCCAGATAGCGATTTCTATAATCGTAGGGAAGACATTGTGGGGTGACCCTCAACTAGAACTTTATTTTGTGGGTTTCAAAAAAAATCCAAAAGTTCAATTTCAGCACACCGACACTTCTTGAGGTGCGCACATTCATTTGCCCACACTGTCCAGGTACCTAGATCCGGATAGGTGTTCAGCCTGGTAGTAGAGCTTCGATGCTATCTGTTTAGGATCTGCAACTACCCATCTCCTTGTTTAGCGTTGGACCATCAGGTTTCTACCCAGTTCTCAGATATAGACATGAAGCTGAGGCATTGGTCTTCAACGCCACATGTCCTTCCACATTCGGCAAGGGGGGAATTCCTTCACAACTCTAGAGGCCAACCGGATCCTGCGACGCGCTCTGGTGTTTGTGGAGAATGTCAGCAACTGTGGGGGTTTTCCACCACACAATGTTGTCTCCAACATGGGTACTCGACCACAGGTCTAAACTGCTTTCAGTTCTGCTACTTACTACGTGCCAGATTTCCCATTTCATTACGCACCGCAGTGGGATCGGTGTGGCTGGCGCCGCCAAAGAAAAAAGATGATCAATCACACCCACTCAGTGCTGGTCCCCAGACAGACTGTGGACCCCTCCCCCGACCGACCAGGAGCCTCCCAGGGTGACTGGGCGGTCATCCTTCCCCATCGGCTCCCGGTCACCCCCAGCACATTTAGGGTGGAGGTAAAATTCGGCCTGACAAGCGGCCTGGCTTCCTCCTGCGGCCTTACAGAGGCCGCTGCTGCTGGAAGATAATTAGAGGGGGGGAGTAGAGCCCTCTACAGATCTTCAGACGTTATAGAGGGCAGGAATTATTTTTAGACTCCCACAGAGGAGTTGTTTTATTATCATCCAAAAGACAACTGACCATTCCAGATAGTCGACCTGTCTCAGCCCAAAGCCTGAAAACAATATGTCTGTGAAGGCTTTGCCAAGATTATATGGTTCTCCGATGTCCTTGCCCTCTAGAAAAAAAGTTATGGGTTTGGGTTTCATATCGTGAAGTCAGTACACCAATGTTCTCCGAAGTGCAAACCAATACCGGACCTCGCCCCACTACATGCAGCAGGCGAGATACTTTCGAACTGATGACCCACTGTATATCGGAAAAAGGTGGAAAAAGGTACTTCCGAACTGATGACCCACTGTATATTGGAAAAAGGTGGAAAAAGCAAACGGACAGCACACTGACCACGCGATCTGAAACATGAACCCTTAACTTTCTTGTAGAGCGTGGTGGTCTGAAAGAATATAAATTATGGCAAAGCACTCGTGCAAACATATCTCATTCGGCCTTTCGGCTATCCTTTCCCGTGGTCCATGAGATCACACAATGCTGAATTAAAAAATTTGGGCCATGGAGGGGTCAGACAAGTAAGCATGTATGCTCGACCCCTCCGCATTACCTCTGCAATGAGATCACACGATGCTGAATTAAGAGTTTTGGGCCACGGAGGGGTCAGGCAAGTAAGCATGTATGCTCGACCCTTCCGCATTACCTCTGCAATGAATACTGCAGAGTGTGCGCAGCCCTGCCCCATCCAAAGGGGAACTACACAAACCTCCATCTTCCCGGCCCTGCCCCCCTCGGTGGGTCCCACCCCTCCAAAACTATGTTGCTAATTTTAATTAATGGCGCATTCTAACTGCTTTCAGTGAGCACCGTCGGACCCCGCAGTCACAAAAAAAAAAAAAAAAAAGTTTTCGGCCGAGCCAGAATTCCGGTTGGACTGCCTCAACCGATTCCAGCCCGGTCCAGTTGATGTAGTTCCGTGGTTAGAGCACCGATTGGAAATGTGCATTGTGGTACGAGGTTGCGGGTTCAAAACTCAATTGCAGCCTTGTGCATGGTACCGGCAGGGCGTTAGAATGACGTGCGGCTGGGCACACATTCCCTTGGGCTGACACACGGTAAGCTTATACAGACACTGCCTGCACACCACCCAAGGGTTGTCCATGGTGTTGTATGTCGGGTTTTGATACTGCGTGGGTTGCTTGTGGCTGTTGCTCGCGGTTGTTCTGTTGATCTCCCCAGTCTGGCATATCACACACACGGGCCGTTTGCGATTGTTGCTCAAATGGTACAGTATTCAGGTCACATGTCATAGATCAGGGGTACGAGTCTGGCTTGGGACTTTAGGGGGGGGTTCTTGTCCAGCTTGGCCTGTCATCTCTTCAAACGAACACATAGTTCCCTCTACATAGCAATGCACATATCTGGCCTTCGGGCACATACATTTCACTATACAGTTACACAGAGCACACATAGCCCTCGGGCAGATACAAAACAGGTGGCCCTATGGGCTCATACAAACATATCTGGCCTTCGGGCACATANCTATGGGCTCATACAAACATATCTGGCCTTCGGGCACATACATCTCGCTATACAGTTACACAGAGCACACATAGCCCTCGGGCAGATACAAAACACGTGGCCGGCCCTATGGGCTCGTACAAACATACTTAGCCTCTGGGCACACACATACACACAACTACGATACTGGGATGGGGGGGTCTATCAGGTATATGACGGGGTCTACTCATGCATGGCTTAGCTCTAGGGTAGGGGTAGGGATATAAGTCGCTCCGGCTAGTCTGAGCTCCGCCTAGCCTTGGGTAAGCTACGGGAAGGACGGTAGGATGTGTCCAAGGGCGTTGGCCTGCCTTGCTTAGGTAATCCTGCTGGGTAGACTCTCTGAATTGGGCCTGTAGAAGATTGCATTAGCCTGGCGTCCTAAGTTCCCGTACGGCAAGGTTCGTCCGCTTCTGCTTCCATCAGGGCTGGGAGGTTGGCCCAGCCTTGGTGCTTGTCACTGCTGTCTGGTCCAAGTTGCCCTCGATACTGGTAGGGCGATGGTCCTGAGTGCTGGTCACACTGAGGTAGGATAGTAGGGACAGGGGGTGCGCTGGGAGTATTTACGTGGGGATGGGTAGGGTAGGTGGCCTATCCTGTCAGGACAACCATTGGCTGCTGCTACTAGCAATCACCGCAGGTCTGGTCCTTGGCCTCTACAACATCCTGGGCTTAAACCAACGCTACCTCCGAACCTGTTTTTGCCGACCCTAATTTTCACTGCGCACTGAGTTTGTCCGAGTCGGGGCCATTTCATCTAAGAAAGAACAAGGGGGAAAAAAAGAGAAAAAAAGGAAAAAAAGAGACTTCCCGAACAGCTTGATTACCACCAGATACATTCGATGAGGTGCTTGTGTGACTGTGGCCCTCGGTGAGGGCGTGCACGGGAAATAACACACAGAAGCAACGGAAAAAAAAAGGAATCCCTTATCCCGTGATTGCGGGTGGACACATGCTGCTTCAGCAGTCAGACAGTTACGTGCCACCTGTGAAACACGCCCTGCCTGGCTGGCAGGGCACTACAAGGAATTCAAAACAAAAACAAAAAGAAAAACGAATGCAAGGAAGATGAGCATTAGCGAACTTCAGCAATCAAACAGCATCATACATATGAGCTCAGATAGTCTTGACCTCGAACCACAGCAGACTTGCATCACGAGGTACACCAAATAAGAACACACCAAGAGTTCAAAATTGACAATGCTGAAGTAGTCCCATCATCATCAACTACGAACCAGAGTTGATATCCTATTGGCGCTCGGCGCCCAGACTACATGTGGCAGATCCTATCTAGCCTATACTACGAAGCAGAATGATGACATCAACAGCGTTCCCGAAGTACGAGCATATGGCGACCAATGTCGCACGCTTCAGCACCAGGTATGTCTCTCGTAACACTCACAACCCCGATCCACACCGCACAGATGCCACTAGCACCCCAAGGACCACCCTGCGCTTCACCTAGCATACAGCAGCGCAGCTTGGCTATGGCTGCGTGCTCCCTCCTACTCGCCCGTGAGAGCGTAAGTGCCAGCCAGCCAGCGGATTGCGCAGCAGCGCTCACGCAGCATGCAGCCAGCACCCGAATGCCAAAATGAGAGGCCTGCCCTTCCCTATATCGAAGTGGCCTGCCTGCGTCCAGTCCAGGAAGCTTCCAGTAGGCCCCCGGTAGCCTGAGGCCCAGTCACGAGGAAAGCAGGCCTTGGGCCTGAAGTGGTTGCATGCGCCCAACTGCTTTCGGCCTGTGTTCGGCCTGGTACCTGAATCCAGCCCAGGGCAGGCACTTCATACATTCACACAGGCGGCCCAGGGCCTGGGTTCACTCAACCAACTGGCGCTGCGCAACTGCCTGAATTTTCCCCAATGCGGGGTACCCTGAAAAACGAGGCCCAAAGGGCCTGCCGTGCCTGCCTTCACTTAGGGCGGCCGACCTTGCTGCAAATAGGGCCCCGTAAGGGCTAAGTGGGCGTAGCCTCACATTCCCTCCTCCATATCTTCGTCAGTCCTCCGGGAAAATCAATCTTGAGCCATCTGGCGCTTTCCTTTCAATACATCCTTCTCATAGCGGGCAACGATTTGAGGAGCGGTCTGCATCAATTCCTCCCGAGTAAACCAGTGGTCCTCTTTCGGATCCGTGTGATGTCTGAAGTGGACACGAAACTGCAGTTTTGGCTTTGGAGGACGTCCCCTTCCTGGAGGCTTATGAACGGGCATCTCCCTGTGGTCGACGATATCATCGACGTCGACTTCTACGTCCATGGTTGGGGGCAGCATTGACCGACGAGAGGGAAACTGATCAGTTTCCTTGGACACAGCGAGCTTAGAGGCGTGAAAGACAGGGTGAGTTCTGAGATGACCAGAGATACGGATGACATATGACGGACCATCAGGATCTGTCCCTACTTCGTCTAGAACTTCCCAAGGCCCAAAGTACTGAGGCATGAGTTTGCGGGATATCCCGAACTCCTGTCCCAGTTCTGAAGACTTGACCCAGACTCTGTCCCCAACCTGAAATGCAGAAGGGCGGCGGTGTCTATTCTCAGACTCTATCATTGCTGCCTGTGCCTTCTGCATGTGTTCTACAGCCTCCTGCATCTTCTGTTCATATCTATAGGCGAACTCCATAGTGCCCGGTGTAGCAGTTGGCTGGGTGTCTTGAAGTAGGAAGTCTAAGGGAAGTCTAGGTTTGAATGTCAGTTGTAAACTGTTAGGACTCGTCCCGGTAGCACTGTGTACAGCGTTGTTATATAGACTGGCGACTAGAGCAAGCTTTTCGTCCCAGTCTACCTGATTGGGCTTGATGTAGTGCCTCAACAGGTGTTGCACAGCGCGGTTCATTTGTTCAGCCTGGCCACTAGCTTCTGGATGATTTCCAGAAGTCGTCTGCAGTTGAGTTCCTTGTTCAGCTGCAGCGGCCTTCCACAATTCACTTGTGAACCTGACGTCCGTGTCACTGACTATTGACTTCGGCAGTCCAAAGTCTCTGACCCAGTTCTCTTTAAATAACCAGATCACGTACTCGGTCTTCGCTGTTTCTGGCATAGCTATTAATCTAGCAAACTTACTAAGCCTATCCACGATGACAAAGATTTGTCTCATCCCACTCTTGCTGGTGACCAGCGTATCCATGAAGTCCATGGACAGGAGCCTGAGTACGGGGCTTGTCTCTTTGGCATACTTGACAAGTTTCCACGTACAGCTGTAAATCTTTCATCATCGTGGGCCACCAGAACCGCTGCAGCAAGTTGGCTGCGGTCTTCTTGTACCCAAAATGGCCGGTGGCATCATGACACTCACCTAAAAACAAACTACGCAAAGACTCGCTATTTGGAACACACAAGCGTTTATTCCCTGCCTTCTCTGGGAACAGCAATCCATTGACCAACTCAAACTCAGCGGAGGTCTTCTTATCCTTCGCCTCAAGTTTGCGTATGATTTCAGACAAACTGCTCCTGACGATTGGCTTCCACCAAAGAGTTAGTAACATCGTCAGCCAGATTGAACTCGGTCCGGTCTGCGCGATAAGGCATCAGCAACCTTGTTGTACTCCCCTTTGAGATACTGAGGGTCGAAGTCATATTGCTCAATGACTTCGATCCAACGCTTGAGAGCATCTGAGAGTACCGGTTGTGTTCTCATCCATCTCAGGGTCTGATGATCAATCCAGAGGATGAAGAACCTCCCAAGGAGATAGTGTCTCCAATGGGTGAGAGCCTTGTACACCGCATAGAGTTCCTTCTCATAAGTAGACTTGGCCAACTTCTGAGACGGCATTTTCTTGGACATGCGCTCAACTGGCCTCAACTTTGGCCCCTCCTGCTGCGCAAGGACGGCGCCAATGCCATATTGGCTGGCATCCGTTGTGACTATAAACGGCTTGTCAGAATCAGGAAGTTTCAAGACTTCATAGTGCGTCAATGCATGCTTCAGATGTCTGAAAGCAGCCTCGCACTTATCTGTCCACTCCCAAGGGGTGTCAAGGCGGGTCAGATCAGTCAAAGGAGTGACCACTATGCTGTAGTTCTTAACAAAAGTCCTATAGTAGCCTATCATTCCTAAGAAAGATCTCATCTCAGTCACAGACTGAGGGTGGCCAATCACGAATGCTGGCCACCTTCGCGTCATTGGGCTTCAACCCTTCCGCGGAGATCTCATGACCCAAGTACAAGACACGGGTGCGGCCAAACTCGCATTTCTCACCGTTGATCTTGAACTTCTGCTGTCGCAGGAGACCGAGGACTTTTTCCAAGTGTGCAACATGTTCCTCGACAGTCTTACTAAAAATAAGTATGTCATCGAGGTACACGATGACAAACTTATCCAAGTAGTCATGGAATATCCGATTCATAGCGTGCTGAAAGGTGCCAGGAGCATTGCAAAGGCCGAAAGGCATCACCACAAACTCGTACAGACCATACCTGGTCTGAAAAGCGATTTTGTGTTGATCCTTGGGCCGGATGGCAATCTGATGGTATCCGGACTTCAAATCTATCTTGCTGAAGTACCGACACCCTTGCACTCTATCTAGCAGATCGTCGATGCGCGGTAGGGGCTCTCTGTTCTTTACAGTGATGGCATTGAGGCCCCTATAGTCAATGCACATCCTAAGAGTTCCCTATTTCTTCTTAGGCACAAATAGAAGTGGAGACCCATAAGGAGAGAGACACTCGGCCGGATCCAGCCCTTCTCTACGAGTTCCTTGAGTTGGCGGCGAAGCTCATCAAGCTCGCCTGGAGACATCCGATAGATCCTACCCTTTGGAATACTAGATCCTAGGATAATCTCTATTGCATGGACGACCTCACTCTCAACAACCCCTGTAAGCTCCTCAAATAGATCAGGGTACTTGGCCACTACTCCCTCTATCTCTGGCGGCATTTTTACCGGCTCGCCCACAGCAGAGCCGTAAACTAGATACATACCCTCCTCCGGATTTTGCTTATAATAATTGTAGAACGCGGCCGCACACAAGCATCCGTGGGAGTCGATCAGACTGCTAGCCTTAAACTTGTGTAATCTAGCGGTTCCCCCGTTTGGCAAAGTGCGTTTGACCACCTTTCGGTCCCAGTCAAACTGGGGCTGTGCCACAGAGAGGTAGTACATACCCAATAGCATGTCCATGGGGAGTTCGTCGCTAACCAGGAATGAGACATGATGCCTCAATTCCCCTCCCGCGTACGGGAAAAGACACTCTATGTCTTTTAGTAGTCATGGACTACCATGCGCTGTTTGTTGGCGCAGGTCAACTCCACAGGTCGACTCAGGCGCTGCACTCGCCCCTGTAAGCGCAGCCTCTCAACGCACGCGCGACTAATAAAGTTCCTAGTCGAGCAAGTGTCGTAATAGGCCCCGGCCTTGCGGCCTCCTATGGCTACCTCGCTGACAAACATTTCACTCCTAGGGGTTTTGACTAACGCCGTCCAAGAAGCTAGTGGGTCTGATCTAGACCACTCATCCTCTAGCTCCTCTCAGGATTCAAACACATTCATCGAACAGAGGGTCAATGGGTTTGAATGTGTTTGCGGGACGACTGAAGAGTCTGTAGCTTGGGCCATCTCTCGCGAAGGTGAGGGTGAATCCACCATCGCGACCCTAGTAGGAACAGCTACTACTCCTACTGGCCCGATGTGTTTCCCGGAGCACTGCCTGAAGAACTGGCAATGTTGCTACCAACGGGTTGAGAGGATCCTACCGCCGGCCCCATAGAGGGCGGAATCTTCTCGGTGACCTTCCTGTTGCGGCACTTGTACATGCTATGACCATATTGGCCACACTTGATACAAGCTTGCCGTGCCCACCGATCTCTCCACACGTCCTCAGATAGACCCACTTTCTCCCATGGAGGAGCATTGGGGTCTGTTTGACTCTTCGACCGGGATCCCCTAGGGCGTCTACCGGTCCCTTTACCTTTTTGGTGGGTTACGGCGGCGACTACTCCACCCTTTGAAGTTTCGCCACCCGCCTCTGCACCTACTCCCTCCTGGAAGTTGCCGTTCAACTCAATGGTTCATCCATCGTTGTCGACAAACATGATGCGACCTTTCGCCTTCCAGTTGGGAGGCAGTGTCTTCTTTCTCCCTTCAGTAGTGGGTGCCTGTCCAAATGGGTGCCTGTCCATGCCCTATCTTTGCTTCCAGGTCTAGGGCCACCTTGCTAAACGAAGGGAAGTTGTGCATATTGATGTTGGCCTCTTTTGCCAACTGGTTCCTGAGARGCTGTGAAAAACATCTCAGGTACGAAGTCAACAGGACCTGAGGATCATAGCGTACCCCAGGGACACAGATCAAATGCTCAACAACATCGGTGGCTTCCCTTACTAACTTAAACTGCTGCGTGTGCAGTGTCAGGATCGCGTCAGTGGCCCTTTGAGCCTCCTGAGGATCATGCCACCTCTCCTCCACCATCTTCAGGAAGTCCTCCAATTTCTGGGAGGCCGCCCAAGCGCGGAAGTCATGACCGTATCCTTGAAGTTGTACGAGACCACTCAACCATCTCGCTGCACTACCCTCGAGGTAAGAGGGAGCCACAAGCACTTCTTCGTGCGGCAAGGTGAGTTTGCACCTGACGTAGACCGGCACTACCCTCAACCATGTGTCGAGGTCCTCGCCTCTCTTGTCCCCCGTGAACGGTTTGGGAGCGGCGATGGCCGTCTTTGGAACCCACTGTGTCTGTCCCTGTCCCTGCATCAATCCGGGCTGTGGACCTGGTGAAACAGGTTGCTGTGCTAGCTGCTGGGGCTGTGTGCCCTAAGGCTGCACTGACTGCGAGACAGCAGGCTGCGTGGTGACTGCAACCTGTGAAGGACTTGGAGTAAACACTGTTTGTACAGGAACCTGTAAACTACTCCCTGTTGTTACCCCTCCTGAAAGCGGCATGCCCAGGGAAACTATTGCAACCGTTGAAGGGGCTACATATGGGGATTCCCCTGTGACCGGTGGGACAGAGAAGGGAGGATATGGCACGGGCCAGGCACCAGGCCCGGCTGGTGATGGTGTTGCCTGAGCGCGACCTGACAATATGGCCAGACTCTGTTGAATGTCCTGAAGGATGGTAGTCTGGTGCTCCTGCATCTCTATAACCCCTAGCAGGGCCTTCCTAACTACCCTCACATCATCATCCATATGCATCAGGTCCATCGTTTCTAACTCCTCTATGTCTGTCTCTCTTTGCTGCATCCTGGCTCTTCTTCTAATCATCATCTCCTTCTCTCTCTTTATCTGTCCTAATGCCTGCTGTAACTGTGCCTCTTGCAGGGCTGCCTGCTGGATGGCGACATCCTCTTGGGACAACACCGCGGGCTGGCTTGCCATTAAACCAGTGGACTGACTCACGGTCTGCACGACCGTGGACCCGGCAGTACCTGAACTACCGGCTTGGGAAGTCTGCTGCGCAGACGTGCTCATGGCTGTGGTAGCCATGGCTGCTATAGCACTGGCCTCGCTAGCAAATGCCCTGCTGGCCTCGGCTGCTCTAGCTCTCCTCTGCTACTGCCTCTCCCTCTGCCGGCGGAACAGTTCCCTATCACCCTCCGGTCCTAAAGACACGTGGGATACCGGTCCTCTAGCCGATCGTAAGGTCCTGCTGTCGTCCTCCACGTCGCTCATAGACTACAGCACTGTGATGCCTACCGCAGCATAGTACACAGACCAACTAATTAGTGGTGGCTATTTTCAGAACAGATCTCATTTGGGGTCAACAGGTAAGTCAAATTCCTACCGTCAATACTATTTTTAGTAAGATTAGTTCTCAAACAGAAGAAGCATCAGGAATAAACAATATTCTAAACTAATGCTGTCTGTCAGATGTCACATGGCTGTCCATCTAACTAGTCAAAAATAAAAATAATGTCGACTGACTGGGTTTGTTCATAGCATTGAAAACCCGAACTTATCACCTGGAACCTACCCCTCCCTTTGTTCTTCTCAAAGTCACGGTGTCACGTTTCTTTGCATCAGAAGCCAAGCGTGTCAAGCGTGTCTCAAAGGTGTGCAATCCGGTCCCACCCCTGTGCCCCAGGTTATCGTTGAGCAAGGCAGCCACAACACTCTTTTTTACCCTCGTACGCCGACGAGCCTTCCACTCGGATGATCTGGCTGATCAAGAGGCAATTTAACGTCCGCCCCCAAGTGACATCAGGAATTATTTTACGTCGCAGCAGGACGACGATCACAGCCAGATCAGAGCCGAGTCCCCAGCCACAAATGTTTACAGACGGTCTGGTATGCGTCTGTAGAGGGTGCCACACTCGAGTTAACCCCTATCATGCGCAAGCAGCAGAACCAACGACTTGCAGCGAAGCATGCGTGTACTACACCCAGTGGGTTGGCATGGTGACCGTGACCCAGTGCTTCGTCCAGGGCCATTCAAGACGCTCCGCCCGTCTTCCCCCAGATGCTCCTCGTGAACAATCACGACTCTCAAGGTTGAGCGCACACGACACCTCACGATGAGAGGACTCTCAAGACAGAACTCACAACCTCACGGTAAGAAGTGATGAAGAGGGTAGATAAGGTTAAGAGCAACGTACCTCGTTCATGCTGCCCCCAACAGAGATAATCTCACCAGATGACCTGAAGATGATTGCGATGACCAGTCACAGCATCGGCACAACCAGCATTTCGCCGTTCCACCTCAGCCTCAATCACCCAACAGATAGTTCTCATCACACTGCGAACACCCAATATTTACACCTTAGCCTTCCAGGCAATGCCCCTCACCACCTGGGTTGCCTTCACACTCGTCTCCACCCTCCTCACTACACACCACTTACGGCCAAACTCTCCCAGCAGACCGCATGTATGTACCATATAAGGCAGAAGACAACCGCCAGATGAGCGCAATCGTACCACAGCTCCGATACCAAATTGCAAGGAAGATGAGCATTAGCGAACTTCAGCAATCAAACAGCATCATACATATGAGCTCAGATAGTCTTGACCTCGAACCACAGCAGACTTGCA
>BFEA01000271.1:392758-410874 GCA_003427395.1 Chara braunii
ATCAAGACGAAGAAGAAGAAGAAGAAGAAGAAGTAGAGGAAAGAACTATGGAAGAGTAGGAGGAGAAGAGGAGAGGAGACGAAGAAGAAGAAGAATAAGAAGAAGAAGAGGAGGTAGAAAGCTAGGCGCTTTCTGCACTTACCTGGCGATGGCTGAACTGCAGATACCGCGGAGCCAGCTATGGCGCTGGCCCAGGTGAGTCTTCTTCTCTCTCTCTCTCTCTCTCTCTCTCTCTCTCTGGCGCTGGGCTCCTCCAGCGCTGGACCTCCTTGTGGATGAGCAGCGACCTCCGAACCAGATATCAAGTGGACGAGCGGAAGAAGGTTTTGAATGCCCGCTTGGACCAATTGATTTCTGACCTACGTGGTGCAGGTGCCGAAGTCGAATGTGGAGAAAAGTTTGACTTGAAGGCAGCACGAGCTGTTATCGAACAGGCTAAATTAGGCACCGACATCATACAGATTCAGAATGTACTAATCAAGTGTCAACGGGCATTTGATGAGTATGTCGTTGAGCAGCTTGGAAGATTGTAGACCAGAAAGAAGAGAAAGAAATAACTGTGTCTGAAGAAACTGTGGACATTGAGCAGCTTAGGAAGATTGTAGACCAGAATGCAATCAGACTTGTTCTTATTCACACTTTTCATGCATGTAAACAGCAGCGCAGCAAACTGGCGCTATGTGCCCACTCAAAACTCAGAGATATGACATCCAGCTACGAGTTCACTTCCATTTGGCTATGGCGGCTCAGCGCCCAAACAACTCGCTGTTCACATACACCGGATCACCCTGGATATCCCACACGCGTCACTCTGAACTCTCACACACACACACACACTTTACACTAAACTACAGCTATGGCAGCTATGGCTGCCTCTACCATATCGCTATGCTACGCTCCTTCCCTCTCGCCCACTTCGTCCTTCGGGCATACTCCAGACCTCCTTGCACAAGTCGTTGTGGCAGCGCTTCCGCATGGCTCCCGCAGGAATGAATGAAAGGCTGGGCGCTGCCTCTTGATTTTTACTTCGGAAACTCGTTGGTCTGCCCTTTGCCATTGGCCCATGGTGCTCACAGTCCCCCGTGGTACTTGCTGGACCGGACTGGGACTGACTGGACCTTACCGCTGACTGACTGTGGACTCACTGCTATCCTACCGGAGTCTTACTGCAATTGCACTACAGTTTAGTCCACCACTTGGCTCGCCACTTGACCACTTGCCCACTTGCCGACCTCTAGACCTACAGAGCAACTGTCTAAAGAAGGACTACAGCTAGACTTCTAGAACTCGCTAAGACTTCTACTCTATAGACCTACAGATCGAACCCCTGCTACCTATGGACCTATGACAGACCAACCAACTGTCTACGAATATACAGGTCACAGGTTCAACTCTCGGGGTCTACACCGGTACTGTACATGGGTAAGGCGAGGTCTATGGATCAAACCCTGGGTACTGCATCTGCTACTGCTAAAAGGTGAAAACCGTTTCACTCCCGCCGTCCTAAATTCGAGGTCCTCCGAGAATATTTTAGTGCAAGGCAGGACCTTTACCCTCCTTTTCACGTTCATAGGCTCTGACTATGTCGGGAGCTGTTTCTAGAAGTTCTGTCCTAGTAAACCAGCAGTCGTCTTCCAGTTCCTGATAAGCAAACCGGACCTTATATTGTTTCAATGGACGACCTCTACCTCCTGTTCTAAAGATGTCTTCATCTACAATGTCGTCAATGTCATAACCTCCATCCATATCCGGGGGGATCGTGGATCTTCTTGAAGGGAACTGTTGACTTGTGACACACGGCAACAACTTTGAAGCATGAAACACAGGGTATGTGTGGAGGTGTGCTGGAATCTCTATAGTGTAGGACGGTCGGTCCATCCTCTCCGCCCTTGACTTCTAGAACCGGCCACGGTCCTCTATATGCGGGCAGTAACTTCTGCGAGACTCCTCAGGTGCAAACTCTTTAGCTTTGACCCAGACTAAGTCGCCTACCTGAAACTGCGACGGGCGACGGTGCTTACTAGCCTGGTCTATCATTCTGTGTTGGGCCTTCCTGAGGTTTTCTACAACGGTTGCTAGTTCTTTTTCGTGCTGTACCGCGAACTCCCTAGTGTCGGGCGGTAGTCTGTGAATCTGATCCCCGTTCAGTCCTTCGAACAGTCTGCGTGGTGTAAAGGACTTGTGCAGCTCGTTGGGGGTGCGGCAGGTAGATAGATGCACGTTGTTGTTGTATGCACTAGCTACCTTAGGCAACATCTCATCCCAGTTGATCTGATCTGGTCTATAATGTACATGCGCAGAACTTGCTGTAAGATCTTGTTCATTTGTTGTGTCTAACCGTTGGTCTCTGGATGGCGGCTTGACGACATTAACAACTTAGATCCATTAACTCTCATGAGTTCTTGCCAGTTCTGGCTGGTGAAACGACTATCTCTATCGCTAACTATGGATAATGGGATTCCGTTCTCACTAACCCAATGATCAAAAAACTTTTGGATAACTAAGTCTGTGCGTGCCTCTGCAGGCAGAGGAACAAAAACAACATATTTGCTAAAACGGTCAACTATGACCATGACTTGGCTCTTGCCATGCCTACTCTTGGCCTGAGTATCCATGAAGTCTATGGACACTGAATCTCCAGGTTGGTCAGGAATAGGCAGCGGTCTGAGAAGACCTAAGGGCGCGCGTGTAGTAGTCTTATTCCCTCTGGCACACTTTGCAACTGCGGACATACTCTTATGCAGTCATTCTTCATCCCTAGCCAGGTGTACGCACGCATCAGATTGGCTAATGTCTTTTGCCAACCAAAATATCCTTCTGTGTCATGGCATTCCCCTAGGATCAAACTGCGGACTTCCTCACTATTGGGAACGCATAGGCGGTCAAATACATCCGTCTTCTCAAATAACAATCCTTCTGTAGTGTGGTAGTGTGGTTCGGTCTCTGGGGCCTCCTTAACTCTCTTGAGGAGGTCACTATAGATAGGGTCCTGCGCATACGCTTGCCTTACTTTCTCCTGCAGGTCTCTCCCTATATCCAGATAGTGTACTGTGGCTCCAAAGTAGTCTGATCTCCTACTCAGAGCGTCCGCAACTACATTGTACTTGCCCTTCACTCGCTTGAGCTCAAAGTCGTACTGGTCTATTTCAGCGGCCCACCTAGTTAGCTTAGGTGTCATCTTGGCCTGAGTCTTTAACCAACGAAGCGTGTCATGGTCGGAATACACTTTGAAGTGCCTCCTGATCAGGTAATGCTTCCAATGCTCTAAGACCTGCCTGAGAGCGTAGAGTTCTCTCTCGTACGTCGAGGTAGCAACCTTCTCTGAGGGCATCCTCACTGACATGAACTCTACGGGTCTATAGCCATTGCTGTCGTCTTGTTGCAACACGGCGCCTATTCCATACTGGCTCGCGTCCGTGGTGCCGACAAATGGCAAAGACGGATCTGCTACTTTGAGGACAAGGTACTCCATCAATGCACGTTTTAGCTTCTTTAGCGCAGACGTACAGTCTTTGTCCCATTGCCAATTTGCCTCTTTCTTTAGCAACCTGCGCAAGGGAGCGACGATAATAGAGAAGTTCCTCACGAACTTCCTATAATAATTAACTAGGCCTAAGAACGACCGCAACTCTGTCAATGTGCGGGGCATCGGCCAATCTCTAATCGCCGCTATCTTACCGTCCTCAAGCTTAATGCCATCTCCGTCCAGTACGTGGCCCAAGTACAGGACTTGCGTCTTGGCCCACTCGCACTTCTTCGCGTTGATCTTTAAGTTAGCCTCTCTAAGCTTCTCCAAGACCTGCCTCAAATGACCCTGATGCTCCTGAAGGGTCTTGCTGAAGACTAATATATCATCTAGGTAAACTGCTACAAACTTGTCTAACCACGGCCTAAACAGATCGTTTATACATCGCTGAAACGTCGCTAGCGCGTTAGTCAATCCAAAGGGCATCACTATAAACTCATAATGCCCATAACGAGTCCGAAACGCAATCTTATACTGGTCATCAGAATGGACTTATATCTGATGGTATCCGGACTTCAAATCTATCTTAGAAAAGTACTTGCAACCCTGCACCCGATCTAAAAGATCGTCCATCTTGGGCAACGGCTCAACATTCTTCACAGTAACCGCATTCAAACCCCTATAGTCTATACACATATGAAGCTCTCCTTCCTTCTTGGGGACAAACAGAATAGGGGCTCCAAAAGGAGACCAACTGGGCCTGATCCAACCTTTCTCGAGGAGCTCGTCTAACTGCTTGCGCAGCTCCACTCTCTAGGGGACATCCTGTGGACTGCTCCCTTCGGAGTTCTACTGCCAGGCTCTATCACTATCTTGTGCTGGATGGGTCGCGGCACTACCCCTGTCAGCGACTCAGTCAAGTCATTGAACTCCTCCAGCAATTTGGCTATGGTGGGATCTGTGGAACTGACTTCCTTCTTGGCTTCGGTGACAGGTCTAACATAAACTACAAAGACCTGGTCCTCTAACTGTTCCTTTTTTACTAATCGCGCGAACGAGGGAGCACTGAGACTACAGTGTGCCAAGGTGTTGTCTACACCTGACACACGGAACAGGCGGGCAGTCTTAACCTCGCCTGACGGGCTAGGGAGCCTACACTCATGCTCTCTCAAATGGAGTGCGACCCCTGCTGCCTCTCCCCAATCCATTCCCAATACTACGTTGAAAGGAAGGTCATCTTGTACGAGGAGAGTCAAGGAATGGAGAACTTTCGCCACCTTCCCATCCTTCTCTAGGCGGAAGTACACCTGGACTCCCTCTACATAGTCCTCAACACGCATTGTGCGGTTGTCTGCGAGAACACTGACTATGGGGTCTGCTAACTTCTGGACTTTTAATCCTAGTCTCAGCTTCTTCAGCGCCCTACGGCTAATATAACTGCGGGTGGCCCCTGAATCTATAAGGGCCCCTACTCTACTCCTGAAAACTTCTACATCTACCAAGATCAATTGTCCTCTGCTCTCTTTCTTCATCTTGGCCCAGGCTGGCATCCTCTCCTTTAACTCTTCTGCCACACCTATGAGTGACGTGCCTAAAGAGATGCTAACACAGGCGGTCTCTGGACAGCTAGCTAGAATCGGGCCTGCAACCTCTGCCATAGGCTCACGTGGGTTGGGAGTGTCCTGTTCGCGCGCGCTCACTTCTCCACATGGCCTTAAAGTAGGGGCAGTTGCGACCCCTACTGCCTTTTGACTGTTGGGCAGCCCAACGGGCCTGTCTATACTTTGGACAAAATTTAATTACGTGGGCCGGGTCACCACAAAACATGCACTGACCCAAGTTCACGCGTTCCTGCCATACGCCCTGGTCCAAGCCCAAATCTTCCCATGGCCTGCCCTGTGGCAAGCCTGGGTGCCATCCTCCTTGAGATGCCCTTCCACCTCTTCGTTGCGGGGACCGATTAGAACCCTGGTGATTTGGCGGGGGACCTTGACCCCTACCCCCCACTTGGCGGTTCCCTTGTCCACCAAACCCCTATACGCCCGGTCCTCGACCTCCCATGGCCTGGCCCCTTTAACTTTCCTGCAACAACAGCATAGGACCTCCCCGGTCCCACGCTACTATCCTCTTCCTCAAGGCCCCACTCAATCTGACTATATGGGACCTCGTCAGTACCACCTTCTTCTAAAGTGAGGATCATGTGATCCTTGGCCCTCACTTGGCCCGAGATGGTACGGCCTTTCCACCTTTTCCCCTTATCTAAGTCCTTGTGCCAGAAGGTGGTAACTGGCACGGACTATACTCATATAGGATGACTTCTCTACTCAATGCATCATAAGTGATGTCGGCCTGTTGAGATTTGTCAAAGAAATGCCCACGCAGGGCCTCTAGCATGGCACGATAAAACAACTGGACCAATTGGGTCTCAGTGACCCCATGGTCTGGGACGGCTACCAAGTCGTCCATGGTGCCCTTGAGTGCTCTCGCACTCCTCCACTGTCGCGAGTGGATCGTTTGTAGCTTATCAGAGGCGTGAACGCCTCTCGTTGGGTCCGCAAATCGCTCCTTCAGGAGCTTAAAGAATTGAGGAAGGGGGGGTGACTCTTGAATATGCAACCAGGTTGTTTTCACAACCGGCTGCGCACGCAAGGGACCTGGCAAAACTAGCCGCCTCATCCTTAAGGGCCTGAAAGGCCACGAGGAGTTGTTCCTTTGACAGGATGTGCTGTAAATATATATAACTATTGAGACTGGCCTCCCAGTTGTCAAAGTTCTCCTCCTTCTTCCCCCCGTATGCGTCTGGGAACTTTAGCTTTACATGCTCTTTACGGGGTCTGACCTCACCCTCTACAGCGGCTATTGCTTTGGCACCTTCAATGGCGCCTTCGCAAAACTTCCCCACGTTGTCCCTCAGTTGCTTGACTTCACCCCCAATGTGGGTGACTATATCGCTCGCAAAGTCTCTAAATCTCGATCGCATGGCACTCAAAGCTACTTCCTGGTTCCAACTAGCTTGGCGCTCCTCCATCCATGCTTTGCTCAGCACCTCCAGGTACCCCAATACCTTATCCCATTTGGCCTTATCATCTGTCTGGGCCTGCACTTCTTTCCTGCAATCCTGCACCTTCGCCACCTGTGCGGAGTTTGTTGACTTTCTCTCCTCCTCCTCTAGTTTTCCCTCTTCATCCTCAGTTTCCATGCGAACTTCTGCTCCTCCTCCCTTTCTCGTCGTTCCATAGGGTCCTCCATTGCTGCTAGCTCACTGGCTACCGCATCCCTCTCATCCTGAGTCACATAAGACTCCGCCTCTCCCAACGATAAATTAGCGACCCACTCACTTATCCTCTTCTCCATCTCTGCATCTGTATCCCTCTTTGTGCCACTACTTCCCTCTCTACTTTCATGGCACATTCTCTTTTTTTCTTCCTCTGCTGCCGCTTCTTCTTCAGCAGCCTTTCTCCTCTCTTCCTCCTCCTGTTGAACTCTCTTTATCTCCTCCTCCAACCTCTTCATCTTAGCCGCCTGCTCCACCGCGATAGCTTTTAACTTCACCTGCTTCTCGAGCTCTTTCCTCTCCTTGTTTTCTCTCACTAGGGCGGCCATCTTCTCTTGCTGCTCAGGGGTGTAGGGGCTAGTATCTCTCCCACTACGGGTTTCAACCATGGTGATAAGTGTACAACCGGGTAGTGGTTCCAAACCTCACCACGTAGACTCTAACCCCTGACTGACAGACCTACTGACTCGATCTAAGACTCGCAGAATCCGGACAGGGATCCTGCCAACTAGGGTCTCTAGCCTGGACCTAACTATGGTTGTCACTACTATACCAGTTGATCAGGAGGTATTTAAGGAGATCCCCCGAACTCCTCAGGAATTATTTAACGTCGCAAACAGGACTGCGCGATCAGCAGGTCTCTCAAGACTTAAACGGTCTGTTGTGCAGCCCACAGCTCGGATTTCGGGCCTACCGTGCCACACCGAGCAGCCTGCCGGTCTGTACCAGTCCTTGGGAGGGTTTGACCTCCGTGACAGTCGAGTCGTCAGACACAGTCTTAGCCCTACTCATCCCGTGTGGGTTTGGTCAACAAGACCCTATCCTTCATCCACATAGTATTATCACCTAGGACAAAAGAGACTCGATGCAGAAAGAATAGACAGACAGACTGGACTCAGCAAGTACCAAGGGGTGTGTGCACGTCCATAGGGCGAGGGATAGGCTGAAGGCTTGGTGAGATGTTACCGGCTCCAGCTTGGTCAAAGTCTTGGTCAACGCCTTGGTCAACGTCGGTCAACGCTGCTATCAGTCCCCGGTCAACTCCGGTAACCGCCGGTCAACACCTCTGGTCAACCCTCTCGGTCAACCCTCTCGGTCAACCCTCCGGTCAGCTATAGCTGTCGGCTCCTCTTCCTCGCCAACCCTCTTCTTCCTTTCACCCCTGCTGTTTTCTTCTTCTCTTTTTTTTTTTTTTTTTTTTGATCGGCCCTTTCTTCACCTATCGGCTATGGCCTCTTTCTCTCCCTTTCAGTCTCTTCCCCTCTGTCCGATCTTTCTCCCTCCTTCGGTACTCCGTGGTGACACTCCGCGGCTATGGCCGCTTCTCCCTCCTCCACGTGGGACTGCACAGCTCGCCTCACAGGTATGTGACAACCAAACTTGTATCGCTCCTCTCTCTCTCTCTCTCTCTCTCTCGCTCTCGCCATAGCGATATCTTCAGCGCACCAGGTACGTAATAACCCCATCTTGTATCGCTCAACCATTCCTCTCTCTCTCTCTCTCTCTCTCTCTTTCTCGGTCTTCTTCTTCGTCGTGGTCTTCTTTGCAGGTGCGCGGCGGCTTCACCAACCTTAGGTCCGTTATGGCGGACTGCAGTCTTCGGCGGCCACCTCTGCTATGGCGCATCAGGCCTTGCACACGACGGCGCGCATGGAATAGCGGGTACCAGCTCTGATACCAATGCAATCAGACTCGTTCTTATTCACACTTTTCATGCATGTAAACAGCAGCGCAGCACACTGGCAACATGCACCCACACGCGTCACTCTAAGCTCACACACACACACACACACTTCACACTAAACTACAGCTATGGCAGCTATGGCTGCCTCTACCCTACGCTCCTTCCCTCTCGCCCACTTCGTCCTTCGAGCATACTGCATGGCTCCCGCAGGAATGAATGAAAGGCTCGACGCTGCCTTTTGATTTATACTTCGAAAACTCCTTGGTCTACCTTTTGCCCTCGGCCCATGGTGCTCACAGTCCCCTGTGGTACTTGCTGGACCGGATTGGGGCTGACTGGACCTTACCGCTGACCGACTGTGGACTCACCGCTATCCTACCGGAGTCTTACTGCAATTGCACTACAGTTTAGTCCACCAATTGGCTCGCCACTTGACCACTTGCCGACCTTCTAGAAGGACTACAGCTAGACTTCTGGAACTCGCTAAGACTTCTACTCTATAGACCTACAGATCTAACCCCTGCTACCTATGGACCTATGACAGACCTACCAACTATCTACGAATATACAGGTCACAGGTTCAACTCTCGGGGTCTACACCGGTACTGTACATGGGTAGGGAGAGGTCTAGGGATCAAACCCTGGGTACTGCATCTGCTACTGCTAAAAGGTGAAAACCGTTTCAAGAAAGAAGGGAAAGAAATAACTGTCTGAAGAAACTGTGGATAAAAATATCAGACAGTTAGAAGAACCACTGGAGAAGGAGAAGGAAAAGAAAGAAGAAGGAAGAAAAAGAGTGAACAACAAGAATGAAAAATTAAAGAAATCAGACAAACTGTTGTAAAGACCGAAGGGGAAGAGCAGGAAATTTCTCTGGCTCAGCTTGTAACTTAACTTGCCCACTTTGAAATGAAAATTGATCAGTATGGTGAACAAATGCAAGCGCAGATTGATGATGTGGCTGCAGGACTACAGACAATTACAAATCTGGTCAAAGGAAAGCATCAGGTGGATGAGGAAGTCAAAATTGAAAAAGAAGAAAAACCAAAGACATTATTAGGGGATGCCATGAAGTCTCTTAATGTAGAGACTCAGAAACCGGAGGAGAAGAAACCGGAAGAGAAGAAAGGAGAACCTTAGAGTTCGTCGAAGTCTTCAAACGGGAAAAAGGATCACACCACACAGCCTGAGAAAACTAAGAAGAAAGAAAAGGTAAAGATGAAACTGCCTTTCACGTTTTGCAACAAAGGAGATAAAAATTTATTGTTGTGGATTGCCGAAATTCAGACGTACTGCAGTACGGCCCCTGTTGAACCCGAGTCCCAGGTTGCTTTCTCTACCTCTTGTCTTGGGGGGGAAGCTAATTAATGGGTACTGGCCGAAGCCAACGCAGTGGGGTTCGATGACATTGGGGAGTGGGCTGCAACCTTGAATCTGAAGCAGTTCCTTGGCAAGATCAAGGAACGCTTCCTGGATAAGACAACGACCGACAAGGCCTTTGACCAGCTCACTACCATTGGTCAAAAATATTGGACCTCAGTAGAAGCCTTATCTCGGGAAGTTGACCGGTTGCTGCAGGTTCCTGGACTGAACCTGCAAGACAACCAAGTCTTGTACATCTATTCCCCTACTCTGCCCGAGCCTATCCGTGGACAACTTGTGGCAAAGTCTAAGTCAGGCAAGTACAATTATATGCAGTTTCGGGATCTTGCTCTCCAACGAGAGCAAATGACTTCCCAGGTTAAGAATTCGTATGCATCTATTGTCAAGTTTGGTGGTGGTGCAGGTGCAGGAAAGCGGATACTTTGGTGCCAAAAGCGCTAGAACCACACCCTCGTCGTCTTTGACGACGATACTATGGAGAAGTGGTCATTGGAGGCCGAGGGTGTGGCGAGCAGCAGTGGTTCAAGGAAGGGGGAAGTCACTGCTGCCATGGTCAACAAGGAAGGATCACGATTGCCACTAAAGAAGAAGAAGCCACACTCGTTCCCAGAGCATCCTGGGATTGCAGCCGGAAGGCCATGGGAAAAGATGGGCCTGTCACAGGAAACGCGGCAGGAAAGAATGGATAATGCACAATGTCTAATGTGTGATACCGCAGGGCATGTGATTACATGGTGCCCACTTATTCATAGCCCAAAAGCGAGCCGCCAGTAGGAGTGGCATCTGCTCCTACTGAGTCGAAGGGTTTGGAACAAGATGAAGGCGCCTACTAACCCTTCTAACCCTTTGACTCGCATGGCAGAGGATGGTTCTTCTTTGGCCCATCGTCCGGAACACCTTGAACTTGTCTTATGCACTGTTTCTCTGGACGACTCTCTTGACGAGCTTGGTAACGAGTTGCTAGCATTACAAAGATCGTGGGCTAAGAAATCGAAGTCTAAGGGTGGCTTACTACTCGCGGATGTAGAGATTGCACATACACGTGTAGGTGCACTATTGGACTCAGGATCAACGTGATCCTATATATCCGAGAAGGCAATTCGCAAGTTGCATCTCGAAATGAAGGTAAAAGATATGTCTCGACCTATCACGTCTATTCTCGCTGACATACACACGATTACTATCTCGCAATGTGTTGATCGTGTCAAATGTCGACTTCGCACCAAGGAAGGGAAGAAGATTCTTCACGAGGTATCCTTCCTTGTAGAAAAGAATTTACCCTTGATTCTGGGAATGGATTGGCACGAGGAAGCCAACCCAGAAATCAAATTGAAGGAAAAGGTAATGCAACTGCGAGATGCACACTCTGAATTGAAACCTATCAAACTGTGCCATAAGTCTAGCTCTGACTCAAGTTATCCAACATTTCGATCGATGATTTAAAAAAAAAGGTTGGAACAGGAAGTAATGATGGTCTTAGCAAAGAAAGCAAGTAAGTCTTCTACTTCCTATCCTCCTTCAATTGAAAAACTCTTAAACGAGTATAAAGAATTACTCACTGAACCAACAGGAATAACTGAGCGTGCAATTAAGCACACCATTGAAATTATTCCTCGTAGTAAGATTCCCAAGGGCCCTATCTACCGAATGTCTGCTAGGGAACTTGAGGAATTAAAGAAACAACTGCAAGACGTAACATAAAAAGGATGGATTTGCCCTAGCTCCTCTCCTTATGGTGCTCCTGTCTTGTTTGTACCTAGGAAGGAAGGTGAGTTACGTCTCTGTATAAACTACAGAGGGTTGAATTCCGTCACTGTTCAGAATGTTGAACCACTTCCTCGCTTTGACGACTTACTTGACCAGTTACAGGGATGCAGGTACTTTAGAAAGATCGACTTGAAATCTGGGTATCACCAGATTGAGGTGGAACCCTCCGGTCAGCATAAGACTGCTTTCCAAACCAGGTATGACCACTATGAGTTCGTGGTAATGCCCTTCAGATTAACGCATGCCCCTGCAACTTTTCAGAGGTCAATGAATGACTTGTTTCGTCAATGGTTGGATAAGTTTGTCATTGTCTATCTCGATGATATTTCAATGTATAGTAAAACACTAGAGGATCATGAGAAGCACCTTCGTCTGGTACTAGGGAAGTTGCGTGAGGGCAACTTTATGATCAACTCAAGGAAGTTTTGAGTTTGCTAAGTCCGAAGTATTATACCTAGGACACATACTAAACGATATCAGCAACTAGAGATTGGCCACTAAGTCTATTACTGAACTGGAATCTTTCCTTGGTCTAGCTAGTTATTATACGAAGTTTGTCAGAAACTTCTCACTGATTGCTACACCAATGCGTAGATTGTTAAAGAAAGAAACTATCTAGTTGTGGGATAAGGATTGTGAGTCTTCCTTTCGAAAATTGAAGACTCACAACCCTGTCATTAAGATTGTTGACCCTTCTTTGCCTTTCATTGTCACCACTGACACAAGTCAGTATGGGATTGGCTCTGTTCTCCAACAAGATGACGGCAAGGGTTATAGGCCCATAGAATTTATGTCTAAACGATTGTCGTTTGACAAATTCGCCAACTTCCACGTATGAAAGGGAACTCTATGCCTTAGTCGACACTTTACTGTGTACTCAGACCACTCAACCCTAAAGTGGATAAAAACACAATCCAAACTCTTTGACAAGTTGGTAAGATGGTCTGCATTGATTGACACCTTCGACTTTGAACTCGAGACTATCAAAGGCAAGTCTAATATGGTTGCAGATGCTTTTGTCCCGACGCGTGATTTCTTTGGTGCAATTGTCTCTTACTTGGATGTTGGGAATGACCTGAAAGACCAGATTCGCCAAGGATATGCTACTGATCCAATCTGGAAACCAATCATGGATATCCTTGTACAAGATTCGTCCCAACCACCCAACTATAGACTGACTGATGGGTTGTTGTTCTTGATTGACCAAACCGAACAAAGATTGTGTATTCCTCATAAGGAAGAGATTACGAGACTGGTAATTCGGGAATGTCACGATTTTGAGGGTCATTTTGGGTTCAAGAAAACATATGCTGAAGTCAGAGAACGTTTCGAATGGAAGGGACTTAAAGAAGATGTACTAACATATGTTCGTACATGTTTAGTGTGTCATAAAAACAAGCCATCGCATGAGAATCCCCTTGGACTTCTCAAGCCATTACCTATACCAAGCGAACCAAGTGAGTCTATCTCAATTGACTTCACGAGTCTGGTTAAAAGTCCCAATGGTAATAGTCGAGGGATGGTAATTGTGGACCGTTTCTCTAAATACGCTATGTTTGTTCCCAATGGTAATAGTCGAGTGATTGTCGACCGTTTCTCTAAATACGCTATGTTTGTTCCCGTACCAGCAGAAGCGCGTATTGAACTTGTCATTCAGAAATTTTAGATGCGATGGGTCACTGAGTATGGGTTCCCTAAATCCATTGTCTGATCGAGATGTCGGGTTCACCAGTCTGCCATGGCAAAAGCTGACGGAAGCTTATGGCACACGATTGACCATGTGGTCAAGGAGGCATCCCGAAACGAATGGCTAGACTGAACAGATGAACTGTCTGTGCCAGCTGCTTTTGCGTATATATGTTAGACCCGATCAGATTGATTGGGACAAGAACTTACCCAAAATTGCTAGTGCAGATAACAACAGTGTCAACACTTCCACTGGACGAACCACAAATGCACTTCACAAAGGGTGGAAACCGAAACGTCCCATTGATGTACTAAACCGGGACCAATTCGTTAGGTTGCCCCCAGGGACCCGAGAATATGCAGTATTGATCCAGGTGGACATTTAGAAAGTCAAGATAATCTAAGGAAAGCCCAACTATGGATGATTGAACAAGCCAACAGACACCGTCGACCGGCTACATTCAAAGAGGGTGATCTGGTTTGGGTAAAATCTAAAGAGTTTTCATTAGAGGAAGAAGTGTCCCAGAAATTGCTTCCTGTCTATTTTGGACCCTGGGAAGTTCTCAAAGTAATTGGAGATGCAGAGGGACCGTCTTGTCGCGTTGATATTCCCCCTCATCTCAAAACAAATCCCGTCTTTCACGCGTCCAAACCGATGCCCTATGCAGAAGAAAATGAATTTCCAAACAGACCCTCTATGATTCTGCCATCTATTGAAGGCAGATATGAGGTAGACAAAATCATAGAGCATGGTTACTTCTCTACGGGAGGACGTGGACGACCTCAGAAGCAGTTCAAGGTACGTTATAAGTCTCAAGCACCATCTGAGGACAGATGGTTTAGTAAACGAGAACTACTTGAAACTGCTCCTGATATTGCCGCTGCTTATGAACGAGGGTTAAAGTGTTAAACATTTATGCGGTGGAACTCGAAAATGGGCCAGCAGGAATGCAGTAACCCTGTTCAGAAGTAGCCTGGGGCCCAGAACTCAGCCCCAGGCAATGCAGACCCTGTTGGTCTGCAATGGGCTGTGTGACCAAGACACGCCCAGGCCTGAGTCTGTCACGTTTGGTTGTGTGACCGAACGCTGCACACAGGAAATTCAAAGGTCACAGTCAACTGTAGAATCAAAGGTACCGCACCCAGGCCCTTGGATGGATACACTCACTTGTTGTGCACAGGCGCCCGGACAAGCATCCAGGCCGGAGGGAATTCAGTTTCAGACCAATCTGGGCCTTAGTTTGCATCGAAATCTGGACGGCTGAGGGTGGTAGCATTCGGGGCCCAGACCCCGAGTCAATGCTACATAAGCACAAACTTTTCTGGCTTTGACATTCATTATGTCTTACGTCGATGCTGTCTTCACGAGTTGACGACGACTCTGGCTCGACGGTGCGAAGCTGGCTGAGCGTTGGCTCTGTGCTGGCATTGTGTCTACGTCCACGCGCTGCTGGTCTGGCATGGTGGCTGGCTTGCACCTGTCTTCTTGGCATGCTGACGTAGCAGCTGCCATGCGTTGTCGCTGACGTGGCTGCTGCCACGTGTACTACTGGTGGCTGATGTGAGAGCTGCCACATATACCACTGGTTGACGACGCGAGAGATCAAGATTGTGTGACCAAGACACAGCCCATGCGACTTGTGTTGCTGTTCTCATTATCGTCCTTCAGGAGGAGATAAGGATTGTGGAGAGATCGTGGATACTTACCTGGTTGTCTTCATGTCGACGAGGGACTGACTAGACGTGCCACGTGGCACATTGCGGTTACTTCAGATACTCGTTCAGATTATTAATTATTGAGGTGGTGATTGCGGAGGGAGCCCGAAGAAGCAGTGGGCATTGGTTCTATCTTTCCCACTTAAGTCTTTCCTCCCTCTCATCTACCTCGTCTGTGTACGTCTTCTCTTCTCTTGGGTATCTGGACACAAATACGATTATTGATAATCATCAGCTGGTTGACACTCATCTGGACTTGCATTGTTGACAATTGTCTTCACCATTGTTGTTAAGCACATTTTGTAATGTATGAATGAAGTGTTGAGCATCCAATCTGCTTAGCATGTGCTGATCTCTATAGAACACTGGATACGCGTCCAATGTAGTGTTCTCATGTGAGACACAACGCTGGGTATGGATCTTGGAGCATTTCCTGGAAGCTGCAACGCGTTGTAAAAGTCAAGTGCTGTAGAGTCCATCTGTCGTGTTGTAGTACCAGGTGTCCCCCCCCCCCCCCCCCCCCCCCCCCACTCTGCTTAGCATGTGCTGATCTCTATAGAACACTGGATAACGCGTCCAAAGCAGTGTTCTCATGTGAGACACAATGCGGGGTATGGATCTTGGAGCATTTCCTGGAAGACAGAAGGCCAAGAAAAAATGCTGCAGCGCGTTGTAAAAGTCAAAGTGCTATAGAGCCCATCTGTCGTGTTGTAGTACCAGGTGTCCTCCACCCCTCTCCTCGTTTGTAGGGGGCCCTAATGCAGGACTAATGTATTTCTAAATTGCAGGGAGCGCTTCTAGTGCAGGCAGGGGCCATGCACTTCAAAGTAGTAGTTCTGGTCTGTGGTCTCTCTCCCTCTCTCTCTTTCTCTCTCTCTCACACACACACACACACACACAGACACAAGGTGGGAAAGGTGAACAGAGAGGGAAGGGAAGGTGGGGCACTGAGGAGGGGGAAGGTGGGCGAAGAGGGGGGAGAAGGTGGGTGCTGAGGGGGGAGAAGGTGGGTGTGGAGGGGAGGGAAGGTGGCTGCAGCGAGACGAGAAGGCGGGCGCAGAGGAGGGGGGTAAGTGGGCGTGGAAGGGAAGGACGGTGGTCGCAAACGGAGGGGAAGGTTGGCGCAAAGGGCAGGGAACGCAGAAGGGGGTGAAGGTTGGTGCAAGCAGGGGTCATGTCCTGCCTTCAAATCAAGGTTTCTCTCTCTCTCTCTATCTATCTCTCTCTCTCACACACACACGCACACAAAAGATGGTAAACGTGAGCAGCGAGGGGAGGGAATGTGGGCACGAGTGGAACGGAAGCTGGGCGCTGGGACAAAGAATGATCGCCGCTGTGGGGTGCGTGTGGCATCGCCCTCTCTCTCTCTCTCTCTCTCATTTTCCTTTTTTTTTAGCCAGAGTGTTTTTTTTTAACTCGCAAGGTTTTTCCTTCGACTGATAGAGGGGGGGGAAACATCGACACAGAAGGGGGAAAGTGGGCGCAGAGGGGGAGGTGTGCGCAAAAGGGAAGGTGGGCACAGAGGGGGGGTACGCAGGCAGGGACAATCTCTACCTCTCTCTCTCTCTCCTTGTTTTCGTTTTTTTTACCCACAGGCCCAAAGTGCAATCAGACTCGCATACCTCGTCACTTCACATGCATACAAACAAATGGTGAATCACACTGGCAAAGCTCGAAGATATGGAGACCAAGACACAGTTCAGATGCAATCTCGCTCCAACAGGCTATGGTGCATCAACACCCACACATCGCAACTCTTGTCACTGTGTCCCACACCACTGTTCGCCTCACACTTCAACGCCGGATCACTATGGATACCCCACGCACACACACTGTACACACACACACACACACACTACACTAACAGCTATGGCAGCTATGGCCGTCACTAACACTACCCTACAAGCAGCTATGGCAGCGCTAACTCCTTCAGCCCACTTCGACTTCAAGCTCCTCTGCAGACCACCTCACACAAGTCAATGTGGCAGCCCTTCCGCATGGCTTCCGCAGGAATGAATGAAAAGTTGTGTGCTGCCTCTTGATTTATACTTCTGAAACTCGTTGGTCTGCCCCCTTTCCATCGGCCCATGGCATACACAGTCCCCCGTGGTACTTGCTGGACTGGACTGGGACTGACTGGACCGCACTGTTGACTGCACAGGGACCCACTGCTAACCTACCGCCATCATACTGCTCTGGACTTGGCCTTTCGGGACTGTAGCAGCTACGACCTTGACCCTTCAGGACATCTACAGCTACGATGTCTGGAACTCTCTACGACCTCTACTCGACAGGTATACAGATCGAATCCCTATGTCCACACAGTCCTACGATAGACAAACAACAATTCACGAAACACAGGTCACGGGTTCAAACACTCAAGGGTCCACTCAATAATGAGCATGGGTGAGGTGAGGTCTGGGGATCAAACCCCGGGATCTGCATCTGCCTCTGCAAAAGTGAAAATCGTTTCACTCCCACCGGCCTAAATTCGAGGTCCTCCGAGAATGTCTCAATCCAAGGCAGGACCTTTACCTTTCCTATCTCTTTCGTAGGCCCTAACCATGTTGGAGTTATTTTTAGAAGTTCAGTTTTGGTAAACCAGCAGTCGTCTTCCGGTTCCTGATATGTGAATCAAACTTTGTACAGTTTCTGAGGACGACCTCTACCCCCTGTTCTGAATATATCTCCACCTACAATGTCGTCAATGTCGTATCTTCCATCCATATCCGGAGGGATCATGGACCTTCTGGAGGGAAACTGTTGACTTGTGACACACGACAATAACTTTGATGCGTGAAATACGGGGTAGGTGTGGAGGTGCGCTGGAATCTCTACTGCATAGGACGGCCCATCCTCTCCGCTTTTAACTTCCAGAACTGGTCACGGTACTCTATACACAGGCAATAGCTTTTGCGAGATATTCTCCTCACGAGCAAACTCCTTAGATTTGACCCAGACTAAGTCGCCTACTTGAAATTGTGACGGGCGACGATGCTTATTGGCTTGCTCTATCATCCTATGATGGGCCTTCCTGAGGTTCTCTACAACGGTAGCTAACTCTTTCTCGTGTTGTAACGCAAACTCCCTAGTATCGGGCGTAGCCTATGAATCTGATCCCGTTTAAGTCCCTTAAACGG
>BFEA01000271.1:425563-439182 GCA_003427395.1 Chara braunii
AAAAAAAAAAAAAAAAAAAAAAAGACCGGAGAAGACAAACAGCAGTGGCCACAAGATTTCAGGCTGACGTATGACCGTTAACATTGGAACAATACAGCGAAAACTGGCATGGCCCCTGCACAAGGACGACTCACATCTATCAACAAATGGTCCAAACTAAATTAAGGGAAAAAACGATTTCAAACTTACTTTGGAAAGAGAAGCCTTCCACTCCTCAGCATCACCCTCTTGATTGCCTGCCAATCCATTACTCTCACGACTTGAGTCAACTCCAGGTTCCACACTACGGCCAGCTTGACTCCAAGTTCTGCTCCGGTCGACATTGCCTGCTCCTCTTTCCCCAGCATCTGGGACGCTTGGGCCTCCGGCAATGCCACCCAACATTTGAGTGACCATGGGCATCATCTGAGACATCATGTTAGCAAGGTCTCCAGTCGGGTTTTCAACCGCTGGGCCTCTCCTGCTGCGAGCAGAACCTGCATCAGCACCCCTTCCAGCACCAGTCAAGATTTGCATCATCATGTCATCAACAACAGGGCTCTGCATCAACTGCCCTACAATGTCACGAAATCCACCTGCATCATCAAGAGTTGCAGTGCTCCCTTCTCTTCCCCTATCCCCTGCAGTAATTGAGCTCATTAACCCACCCAAAGCTGCTCCCAGTCCACTACCCGATCCACTACCTGCAATAGCACCAAGCAGTCCTCCCAGAGGATCACCAGGAGGCCCAGGTTGTTCACCTGTCCTCCCAGCACGTCCTTCACAATCTGTTTGGTGCCTGCCCTGGCCTCTACCATCGTTATCCATCAACTCAGGGCCGTTGCAAGAAGCCAAGTTGTCCTCCCCTGGAGCATCTTCTATGGTCTCTCCACCTGCCAGTTGTAATAGCATCTCCCTTGCGGCGACCTTCACATCATTTGCGTCCGTAGAGTGTGCTCCACCATCAGCACCACCTTCCCTGTTCTCCCTACAAGCACCAGCTTCACTGCCCAAGCGAGCTGCCCTTGCAGAATGGGATCCAGATCGCCTCCTTGGCTGCAGAGATCAATACGATACATAAAATAGTGAAAAAATGTATTAACCCATGTGTGCAGATACAGACAGCTTTCCATGAGTTTCAACGCAGAGGACGATTCCCTCAGTCACCCAACAAAACTGAGACAAAAGAGAACTCCGTCCACTTCAATAGCTAGGACACTGACACACCCACATATGATAGAAGCAGGTTATGACGAGATGTCAACCCATGTCAAAACGAGTACCCAAGATTGGAATGACCAACACTGCTGCATCCATCCTGGCATGAAACACCACCTCACTGTTTGCACCCACAAAAAAAAAAAATGGATAGCCAGTAACACCCATTCTTGGATAAACACCACTACATTTTATAACCAAACCCGATTACGCCGATGTGTAGGGAATCTCTCTCTCTCTCTCTCTCTCTCTCACACACACACACACACACATCCGCGCGCGCGCGCATTGCTCAAACAGATGGGTTATGCCCAGCCTGCTGAAACGGTTTTCACCTGTCAGCAGTAGTGCAAGGAAGATGACAAATAGCGAACTCCAGCAATCAAACAGCATCATACATATGAGTCCAGATAGTCTTGACCTCGAACCAACAGCAGAATTGCATCACGAGATACACCAAATAAGAACACACCAAGAGATCATAATTGACAATGCTGAAGTAGTCCCATCATCATCAACGAAGAACCAGAGTTTCCTATTGGCGCTCGGCGCCCAGACTACATGTGGCAGATCCTATCTAGCCTATACTACGAAGCCGAGAGATGACACCAACAGCGTTCCCGAAGTACAAGCATATGGCGACCAATGTTGCGTGCTTCAGCACCAGGTATGTCTCGCGCTACACTCACAACCTCCTCTCGCGCTACACTCACAACCTCGTTCCCCAACTCACAGATGCCACTAGCACCCAAGGACCACCCTGCGCTTCACCCAGCATACGGCAGCGCAGCTCGGCTATGGCTGCGTGCTCCTTCCCTGCTCGCCCGTGAGAGTGTAGGCGCCAGCCAGCAAATAGCGCAGCAGCAGCGCTTGCGCAGCATGCAGCCAGCACCCGAATGCCAAATGAGGAGGCAGGCCCTTCCCTATATCGAAGTGGCCTGCCTGCGTCCAATCCAGGAAGCTTCCAGTACGCCCCAGTAGCCTGAGGCCCAGTCACAAGGAAGCAGACCTTGGGCCTGAAGTGGTTGCATGTGCCCAACTGCTTTCGGCCTGTGTTTGGCCCGGTACCCGTATCCAGCCCAGGGCCTGCTTCACGTACATTCACACAGGCAGCCCAGGGCCTGGGTTCATTCAAATCTCTGGCGCTGCGCAACTGCCTGAATTTCCCTGAGTTGCGTGATGGCCATAAAACCCTGAGGGACTCGTCGAGCCTGCCTTCACTTAGGGCGGCCGACGGGCTGCAAAAATGGGGCCTTATGGGGCTCTTAGAGGCAGTGGCCTCGCATTCCCTCCTCCTTAGCTTCAACGGTCCTCTGAGAAGCTCAATCTTCGATCATAGGGTGCTTTCCCTTCTGCAGAGATCTCTCATATTGAGTTACAACCTGAGGAGCGGTCTGCATGAGCTCTTCCCTGGTGAGCCAGCGGTCCTCCTTTGGATCAGTGTGATGTCGGAACCGAACGCGGTACTGCAGCTTCGGTTTTGGAGGACGTCTCCTGCCTCCTGGTCTTGATACCGGCAGCTCTCTGTGATCCACAATATCATCGATATCCACCTCTCTGTCCATGGTTGGGAGCAGCATTGAGCGACGAGATGAAAATTGGTCAGTCTCTTTGAAAGGTGCCAGCTTGGAGGCGTGAAAGACAGGGTAAGTACGGAGATGACCAGGAATCCAGATAACAAATGATGGACCATCCGGATCTGTCCCGACGATGTCCAAGACTTCCCAAGGTCCAAAGTACTGAGGCATGAGTTTGCGGGATATCCCTTGCTCCTGTCCCAGTTCTGAAGACTTAACCCAGACTTTATCCCCAACCTGAAATGTAGAAGGCCGGCGGTGTCTGTTTTCGGACTCTATCATCGCGGACTGTGCCTTGCATCTGTTCTACCGCCTGCTGCATCTTCTGTTCATAGCGGTAAGCAAACTCTAATGTACCGGGTGCAGCAGTTGACTGATTCTCAGGAAGAAGGAAAGCCAACGGTAGTCTAGGCTTGAAAGTCAGTAGCAGACTGTTCGGGCTCACCCCAGTGGCGTTGTGTACCGCATTGTTATACAGACTGGCGATGAGAGCAAGCTTCTCATCCCAGTCCACCTGGTTGGGCTTGATGTAATGCCTCAACAGGTGTTGCACAGTGCGGTTCAGTTGCTCAGCCTCGCCATTGGCCTCTGGGTGATTCCCAGAAGTCATTTGCAACTGAGTGCCCTGCTTTGCAGCAGCGGCCTTCCACAACTCGCTGGTAAACCTGACATCCCTGTCACTAACAATGGACTTTGGTAGACCAAAGTCCCTGACCCAGTTCTCTTTAAACATTCTAATTACATACTCCGTCTTTGCTGTTTCTGGCATGGCTACTAACCTAGCATACTTACTAAATCTATCCATGATGACGAAAATGTGATGCATTCCACTCTTGCTGTTGATCAGAGTATCCATGAAATCCATGGACAGACTCTCACCAGGCCGTTCCAGAATCAGAAGGGGCTTTAGAAGCCCAAGAGGAGCCTGAGTATGTGGCTTGTCCCGTTGACAAACTTGACAAGTCTCTACGTACAGCTGTGCATCTCGCATCATCGTGGGCCACCAGAACCGTTGCAGCAAGTTGGCTGCAGTCTTCTTATGCCCAAAATGGCCGGTGGCATCATGACACTCGCCTAAAAACAAAAACCGCAAAGACTCGCTATTTGGAACACACAAGCGTTTATTCCCTGCCTTCTCTAGGAACAGCAAGCCATTGACCAACTCAAACTCGACGGAAGTCTTCTTATCCTAAACCTCAAGTCTGCGTATGATCTCAGACATAAGCTGGTCCTCGCGATAGGCTTCCACCAAAGACTGAGTAACATTGTCCGTCAGATCGAACTCAGTAATCAGCGCACCTGAGAAGTCCGGTCTGCGCGACAAGGCATCAGCAACCTTGTTGTACTCCCCTTTGAGATACTGAGGGTCAAAGTCATATTGCTCAACGACTTCGATCCAACGCTTGAGAGCGCCAGAGAGTACCGGTTGAGTTCTCATCCATCTCAGGGTCTGATGATCAGTCCCGAGGATGAAGAACCTCCCAAGGAGATAGTGTCTCCAATGGGTGAGAGCCTTGTACACCGCATAGAGTTCCTTCTCATAAGTGGACTTAGCCAACTTCTGAGACAGCATTTTCTTGGACATGTACTCTACTGGCCTCAACTTTGGCCCCTCCTGCTGTGCGAGCACGACGCCAATGCCATATTGGCTGCAATCCGTGGTGACTATGAACGGCTTGTCACGATCGGGAAGTTTCAAGACTTCATAGTGCATCACCGCATGCTTCAGATGTCTGAAAGCAGCCTCGCACTCATCTGTCCACTCCCACGGGGTGTCAAGGCGGGTCATATCAATCAAAGGAGCGGCCACTATGCTATAGTTCTTTACAAAAGTTATGTAGTAGCCTTTCATCCCTAAGAAAGATCTCATCTCAGTCACAAACCGTGGACGTGGCCAATCACGAATGTTGGCCACCTTCACGTCATCGAACTTCAACCCTTCCGCGGAGATCTCATGACCCAAGTAGAAGACACGGGTGCGGCCAAACTCGCACTTCTCACCGTTGATCTTGAAATTGTGCTGTCACACCTCGACAGTCTTACTAAAAATAAGTATGTCATCGAGGTAGATGATGACAAACTTATCCAAGTAGTCATGGTATATCCGATTCATAGCGTGTTGAAAGGTGCCAGGAGCATTGCGAAGGCCAAAAGGCATCACCACAAACTCGTACAGACCGTACCTGGTCTAAAAAGCGGTTTCGTGTTGATCCTTGGGCCAGATTGCAATCTGATGGTACCCGGACTTCAGATCTATCTTGCTGAAGTACCGGCACCCTTGCACTCTATCTAGCATATCGTCGATGCGCGGTAGGGGCTCTCTGTTCTTTACAATGATTGCATTGAGGCCCCTATAGTCAATGCACATCCTAAGAGTACCCTCCTCCTTCTTAGGCACGAATAGAACTGGGGACCCATAATGAGAGACACTCGGCCGGATCCAGCCCTTCTCTACGAGTTCCTTGAGTTGGCGGCGAAGCTCATCAAGCTCGCCTAGAGACATCCGATAGATCCTACCCTTCGGGATACTAGATCCTGGGATAATCTCTATCGCGTGGACGACCTCCCTCTCAACAACCTCTGTCGGCTCTTCAAATAGATCAGGGTACTTAGCAACTACTCCCTCTATCTTCGACGGCATTTTCACCAGCTCACCTGCAGCAGAGACATAAACTAAGTACATACCCTCCTCTTGATTTTGCTTATAATAATTGTCGAACGCGGCCGCACACGTGCACCCGTAGGACTCTATCAGACTACTAGCTTTGAACTCATGTAATCTGGCGGTCCCTCCACCTGGCAAAGTGTGTTTGACCACTTTTCGGTCCCAGTCAAACTGGGGTTGTGCCACAGAGAGGTAGTACATACCTAACAACATGTCCATGGGGAGTTCATCGCTCACTATGAACAAGACACAATGTCTCAAGTCCCCTCCCGTGTACGGGAAACAACACTCTACATCCTGGAGGTAGTCATTAACTACCATGCGCTGTTTGTTGGCACAGGTCAACTCCACAGGTCGACTCAGGCACTGCACTCGCCCCTGTAAGCGCAGTCTCTCAACGCACGCACGACTAATAAAGTTCCGCGTTGAGCAAGTGTCATAATAGGCCCCGGCCTTGCGGCCGCCAATAACAACCTCGCTCACGAACATCTCACCCTTAGGGGCTTTGACTAAGGCAGTCCAAGAAGCTAGCGGGTCTAATCTAGACCACTCCACCTCTAGCTCCTCCAAGTACTCGAACACATTCATCGAACAGAGGCTCGATGGGTCTGAATGTGTTTGCGGGACGACATTGGAGTCAGTAGCTTGGGCCATCTCTCGAGATGGTGAGGGTGTCTCCACCACCTCGACCCTAGCAGGAACAGGTACAATTCCTACTGGCCCGACGTGTTTCCCGGAGCACTGCCTGAAGTACTGGCTATGTTGCTGCCAACGGGATGAGAGGACCCCAGCACTTGCCCCATTGTAGGCCGGATCTTTTCTATCACCTTCTTGTTGCGGCACTTGAATTGGCTATGGCAATATTGGCCACAACGAATACAGGCCTGCCGAGAGTAACGGTCTCTCCACACGTCCTCTGTGAGACCCGCTTTCTCCCATGGAGTAGCATTGGGGTCAACTTGACTCCTAGACCGGGAACCTCCGCGGCGTCTACCGGACGCCTTACCTTTTTGTGCTACGGCAGCAACCACTCCACCCTCTGAAGCGTCTAAGCTGCCTGCCTCTGAACCTACTCCCTCCTGGAGGTTGCCGTCCAACTCGATGGTTGAACCATCGTTGTCGACAAACATTAAGCGACCCTTCGCCTTCCAGTTGGGAGGCAGTGTCTTCTTTCTCCCCTCCGTAGACGGTGCCTGTCCATGCCCTATCTTTGCCTTCCAGGTCTAGGGCCACCTTGCTAAACGAAGGAAAGTTGTGCATATTGATGTTGGCCTCTTTTGCCAACTGGTTCCTGAGAGGCTGAGAAAAACATCTCAGGTACAAAGTCAACAGGACCTGGGGATCATAGCGTACCCCAGGGACACAGATCAAACGCTCAACAGCATTGGTGGCTTCCCTTACTGACTTAAACTGCCGCATGTGCAGTGTCAGGATCGCGTCAGTGGCCCTTTGAGCCTCTTGAGGATCATGCCACCTCTCCTCCACCATCTTTAGGAAGTCCTCCAATTTCTAGGATGCCGCCCAAGCGCGGAAGTCATGACCATATCCCTGAAGTTGCACTAGACCACTCAACCATCTCGCTGCACTACCCTCGAGGTAGGAGGCAGCCACAAGCACTTCTTCGTGCGGCAAGGTGAGTTTGCACCTGATGTAGACCGACACTGCCCTCAACCATGTGTCGAGGTCCTCACCTCTCTTGTCCCCTGTAAAAGGTTTGGGAGCGGCGATGGCCGTCTTCGGAACCCACGGTGTCTGTCCCGGTCCCTGCATCATTCCAGGTTGTGGACCCGGTGAAACAGGTTGCTGTGCTAGCTGCTGGGGCTGTGTGCCCTGAGGCTGCACTGGCTGCGAGACAGCAGGCTGCGTGGTGACTGCAACCTGTGACGGAGTAAACACTGTCTGTACAGGAACCTGTAAACTACTCCCTGCTGTTACCCCTCCTGACAGCGGCATGCCTAGGGAAACGATAGCAATCGTTGACGGGGCTACATATGGGGATGCCCCAATCACCGATGGGACAGAGAAGGGAGGATATGGCACGGGCCAGGCACCAGGCCCGGCTGGTCATGGTGTTGACTGAGCACGGCCTGACAAAACGGCCAAACTCTGTTGAATGTCCTGAAGGATGGTAGTTTGGTGCTCCCGCATCTCTATAACGCCTAGCAGGGCCTTCCTAACTACCCTCACATCATCATCCATATGTGTCAGGTCTATCATTTCTAACTCCTCTATGTCTGCCTCTCTTCGCTGCATCCTGGCTCTTCTCCTGATCATCTTTTCTTTTTCCGCTTCTATCTCCCCTAATGCCCGTTGTAGCTGTGCCTCCTGCAGGGCTGCCTGCTGGATGGCGACATCCTCTGGAGTCAACACCGCTGCCTATCTTGCCATTAAGCCAGTGGACTGCCTCACAGTCTGCGCAACCGTTGACCCGACGGCACCTGAACTACTGGCTTGGGAAGTCTGCGCCACAAAAGTGGACATGGTTGTAGAAGCCATGGCTGTTGTAGCACCGGCCTCACTAATTAAAGTCAGGCTGGCCTCGGCTGCTCTAGCCCTCCTCTGTGCCTGCTGTCTCTCCCTCTGCTGGCGGAACAGATGTCTATCACCCTCCGGTCCTAAGGACACGTGGGCTACCGGGCCCCTAGCTGATCGCAAAGTCCTGCGGTCGTCCTCTCCGATGTTCTCCTCGTCGCTCATAGGCTTCAGCGCTGTGCACTGTCTACACTAAAACATTCAAGATGTCTACCACTGCATAGTGCACGGACCAACTAATTAATTGGTGGCTACTTCGGAGTAGATATCACTTGAGATCAACACGTAAGTCAGATTCCTACAACTGAAACTATTTTTAGTACGACTAGTCCACAAACAGAAACATCACGAACAATCAACAATTGAAACTATTTTTAGTATGACCAGTCCACGAACAGAAACATCAGGAACAATCAACAGTTCTAACTAATGCTATCTGTCAGATGTCAATGGCAGTCCATCTAACTAGTCAAAACATAAAAATAGAATCACTTGTGTGTATAGGACAGCATGGAATTTTCTCGAACTTGTCACCTGGAATCAACCCTTCCCTTAATTCCCTAGAGTATCTCTTGACGTCAGCGTCCCTGAGCAATCTGGAGGGCAATGCATGTCTAAAGGTGTCCCCGACCCACCCCTGTGCCCCGAGCATCCACTTAGACGGCCAGCCTTGCACGTATATTTATCCTCGGCGTGCTGCGAGCCTTCCAACCATTGACTGATCCAGGGGCAATTTGGCGTCCGCCCCCAAGTGACTCCAGGAATTATTTTACGCCGCAGCCGGACGACGGTCACAGTCAATGGTTCCCCTTCCCGTGTTTATTTATAGACGCCGGGTGCTCGTCTTTCCTGTAAGGCTGGCCTGCCCAGTAGTACCCATCTAGCAGCGCAGGCATGCGTGCTCTACTCCCTGTGGGTTGGCAAGGTGACCGTGACCCAGTGCTTCGTCCAGGGCCCTTCAGAAAGCTTCGCCCATCTCCACCCAGATGCTCCACAAGAACATTGCCAAATCTCAAGGTTGAGCGCACTCGACACCTCACGATGAGAGGACTCTCGAGAAGGAACACACAACCTCACGGCAAGAAGTGTTGGAGAGGGAAGATAAGGTTAAGAGCAACGTACCTCATTTAGCTGCCCCCAACCACAGAGATAATCTCACCAGATGACCAAATGGCGATTGCGATGACCAGTCACTGCATCGGCACAACCAGCATTACACCTCAGCATCAATCGCACATTAGATAGTTCTCATCACACTGTCCAGGCCACATTCACCTCACGTAGCCTTCCTGGCATTCCCCTCACCTCCTGGGTCGCGCCACACTCGTCTCCACCCTCCTCACTACACACCACTTACGGCCAAACTCGCCCAGCAGACCGCATGTGTGTACCGCATAAGGCAGAAGACAAGCGCCAGATGAGCACAATTGAACCACAGCTCCGATACCAAATTGCAAGGAAGATAATAGCGAACTCCAGCAATCAAACAGCATCATACATACGAGTCCATATAGTCTTGACCTCGAACCAACAGCAGAATTGCATCACGAGATACACCAAATAAGAACACACCAAGAGTTCATAATTGACAATGCTGAAGTAGTCCCATCATCATCAACGAAGTACCAGAGTTGATATCCTATTGGCGCTCGGCGCCCAGACTACAAGTGGCAGATCCTATCTAGCCTATACCACGAAGCCGAAAGATGACATCAACAGCGTTCCCGAAGTACGAGCATATGGCGACCAATGTCGCACGCTTCAGCACCAGGTATGTCTCGCGCTACACTCAGCAACCTCGTTCCCCAACTCACAGATGCCACTAGCACCCAAGGACCACCCTGCGCTTCACCCAGCATACAGCAGCGCAGCTTGGCTATGGCTGCGTGCTCCTTCCCTGCTCGCCCGTGAGAGCGTAGGCGCTAGCCAGCAAATAGCACAGCAGCAGCGCTTGCGCAGCATTGCGTGATGGCAATAAAAGGGCCTTGAGGGCCTCATCGAGCCTGCCTTCACTTAGGGCGGCCGACGGGCTGCAAAAATGGGGGCCTTATGGGGCTCTTAGAGGCGGTGGCCTCGCAGTAGCGAGTGCAGATCCCAGGGCTCGATCCCTAGTCATCACCTTACTTGTGTACAGTATTTGTGTCGACCACCTCGCACAAGTCGCTGTAGCAGCGACTCCGCATGGCTCGCGCAGGGATGAATGAATGGCTGGACGCTGCCCTTTGATTTATACTTCTGTAGCTCGTTGGTCTGGCCCTTTCCCTTGCCCGTAGTGCACACAGTCCCATGCGGTATTTGCTTGACTGGACTAGGACTGACTGGGACCGGTACTGCTGACTGCATGGGTTTGCACTGCCAACCCGATGCAGTCGCACTGCCAACATACTGCAGTTGGGCTCACCACTTGCCCACTTGCCTCAGCACGAACGTGAGCAACTTCGAAAGGCCACTACTAGGACCTTACGAAAGTCTGGGTCCGCCCTTTCGAAGGCTATAGCAGCTACGACCTTGACCCTTCAGGACTGTAGCAGCTATGACTTCTAGAACCCCCTAAGACTTCTACTCGACAGATCTACAGATCGAACCCCTTCTACCTACGGACCCTACGACAGTCTACCAACTATTACAAATACACAGGTCACGGGTTCAAATCTCCGGGTCGACACAAATACTGTATACAGGAAAGGTGATGACTAGGGATCGAGCCCTGGGATCTGCACTCGCTACTGCTGACAGGTGAAACCATTTCACTCAAGCCGGCCTAAATTCGAGGTCCGCCGAGGATAACTCAGTCCAAGGCAGGACCTTTTCCCTTCTTATCTCTCTCATAGGCTCTAACTATGTCGGGAGCTGTTTCTAGAAGTTCTGTTCTCGTAAACCAGCGGTCGTCCTCTGGCTCCTGATAAGCAAATCAGACCTCATACTGTTTCTTGGGACGACCTCTACCTCCTGTTCTAGCGGTCGTCCTCTGGCTCCTCATAAGCAAATCAGACCTTATACTGTATCTGGGGACGACCTCTACCTCCTGTTCTAAACACATCTTCACCTACGATGCCGTCAATGTCATACCTTCCGTCCATGTCTGGAGGGATCATGGACCGTCTAAATGGAAACTGCTGACTTGTGACACACGGCAGCAACTTTGATGCATGAAATACAGGGTAGGTGTAGAGGTGTGCTAGGATCTCTATGGTGTAGGACGGTCTATCCTCTCAGTCCAAGGCAGGACCTTTTCCCTTCTTATCTCTCTCATAGGCTCTAACTATGTCGGCAGCTGTTTCTAGAAGTTCTGTTCTCGTAAACCAGCGGTCGTCCTCTGGCTCCTCATAAGCAAATCAGACCTCATACTGTTTCTGGGGACGACCTCTACCTCCTGTTCTAAACACATCTTCACCTACGATGCCGTCAATGTCGTACCTTCCGTCCATGTCTGGAGGGATCATGGACCGTCTAGATGGAAACTGGTGACTTGTGACACACGGCAACAACTTTGATGCATGAAATACAGGGTAGGTGTGGAGGTGTGCTGGGATCTCTATGGTGTAGGACGGTCCATCCTCTCCGCCCTAAGTTCTAGAACTGGCCACGGTCCTCTATACACGGGCAGTAACTTCTGCGAGATGTTTTCCTCAGGAGCAAACTCGTTGGAGTTGACCCAGACGACAGTGCTTGTTGGCTTGTTCTATCATTCTATGCTGGGCTTTCCTGAGGTTCTCAACAACTGTAGCTAGCTCTCTTTCGTGCTGGATCTCAAACTCCCTCGTACCGGGTGGTAGCCTATGAATCTGATCCCGGTTAAGTCCCTCAAACGGTCTGTGTGGTCTAAAGGACTTGTGCAACTCATTGGGAGTGCGACAGGTGGACAAGTGCACGCTGTTGTTGTACGCACTGGCTACCTTGGGCAACATCTCGTCCCAATTGACTTGATCAGGTCTGATACATGCGCAGAACTTGCTGCAGGATCTTGTTCATCTGCTCAGTCTGACCGTTAGTCTCTGGATGGCGGCCAGACAACATCAACAACTTGGATCCATAGACTCTCATCAGTTCCAGCCAGTTCTGGCTAGTCAAGCGACTATCTCTATCGCTAACTATAGGCAATGGGACACCGTGCTCACAAACCCAAAAATCAAAAAACTTCTGAATCACTAATTTAGTACGGGCCTCTGCAGGCAAAGGAACAGAAACAGCATATTTGCTAAATCTATCAACTATGACCATGATAAAAGGGCCTTTACCGGATTCAGACCCTGTCTAACGAATGCAGCATATTGGGGTCACTCGTCCAAAGCCCAACTCGTGAAAAGCAGATCAAGAGACATGTTCTTTGGGTCAAAAGTCACATCCTAACTAAAGTAAAAGGCAATGTCATTGGTCACAGTTGTGCCCCTGGACGAATAGATGCAGTATTCAATTGTGGGAGTCACATCTGTTCATCCAGGGGGTGTGCCGGTTATGTCTGCTCGTGCAATAAGTGTGTCTGTTCGTACAGTATGTGTGCCTGTTCAAAAGGAGTCATGCAGAATGTGTGTCTGTTCGAGTAGTAGGTGTGCCTTTTCAAAAGAAGTCAAAGAGATAAAGTCCCAGTCAAGATTCAAGTCAAAAGGAGAGTCTAGATACAGACTGAAAGTCCGAAATTAAGGCCTGAAGGCCGAAGCACCAGTGACCCCTGAGGATAAGGGTCTGGGACACACTCCACAGAGGCTGGGACTGGGAAAGGACCCAAGACAGACTGAATTCAGACCTCGCAAGGGGAGGCCAACGCTATAAAGAACGAGGCAGCCTCCCCACAAGGGAGATTCTCCATTGGCATTGATGCGTGGAAGTGCTGAGGCCACTTGTGCGCTATAGTGCAGGGAGAGGCGCTGGCTGAAGGAAAGCTGCGCCAGAAGGAAGGGAAGCTGGGTGCTGGCTGCAGGGAAGCCATAGCTGCGCCAGCTCGTGTTAGTAGTAGTAGAAGGGTGAGTAGTAGGACTTCAGTGAGTAGCATTCAGAATCGATTCTCGTAGAAAGGGAGTGAGCATGCATGGCGAGACAAGGGAACCAGGACAAAGATCTTGAGAGAGAAGTAGGAGAGAGGGAAGACAGGTTATGACATTGGATATGGTGGATACTTACATGTAACCGCCATACTTGTGATCYGGGGCAGACGCTGGCTGAGCCAGGCCCTGCATGTATGATTGAACGAGGGAGAGACTTGTATACTGTGGGCGCTGAACTCCTGAGCTCGAGTTACTTTTGTATAATGTAATTTTGATAACATAAGCTGCGCTANATTGAACGAGGGAGAGACTTGTATACTGTGGGCGCTGAACTCCTGAGCTCGAGTTACTTTTGTATAATGTAATTTTGATAACATAAGCTGCGCTATCTGATTCTCATCTCATMTCGACTTGGCTTTGTGTGAAGCTACTCAATCTGTGTGATGACAATCGTGCATGTGAAATGATACACTCCATCAAGTGTGAACGGTCAGGTTCCTTGAAATTTGGTATCAGAGYATGACTCGTTGSACTCACTGATGCACTGGCATGAGTAAGGCCGGCGAGGGAGACATGCTGGCTTGAAGATGCCGGCTATGGTGGTGTAAAGAGAGAGGTGGACTGGGATAGGGTTCTGATGGCCACTTCGTGCATGGTCGGCGATGC
>BFEA01000271.1:439687-453213 GCA_003427395.1 Chara braunii
ACATGCTGGCTTGAAGATGCCGGCTATGGTGGTGTAAAGAGAGAGGTGGACTGGGATAGGGTTCTGATGGCCACTTCGTGCATGGTCGGCGATGCGATGAGCTTCGCCATATCGTTGCAACAGGAAGCTAACTGCGATACTTCTTTAAAGTTGTTAGAGAACGGTTTGAAGACAAGAATCTAGCTCGCCGAACAGAAATGCTAATTTTAAATATCGCAGATTGAAAATGGAAGAGTGCATCTGCACTCAAGGCAACGATGTATGAACTCTTGCAATGCGCAGAACATGGGCTAACTCCTACCCAAATCCTCAACAACTTCGCAAGGGCACTTCTTGACCCTCTCCGTACTCAGCTTTATCCCTGCACAAACGAAGAGGGGATGACGTACGAGAAGTTCGGCAAGATCGCTATAGATCATGCCGGCTTCTTGGCTGAAGCTAACTACTGCCATTATTGGAAAAATCTGCAAGCGGGAAAGAAGTGGCGGAACCGCACAAGCTCAAGGAATATACCTGGGAAAGACAACCTCCTTCTGACCTTTGAAGGAGGTGTCGAAACTCTTTCCTCTGACCAAATAGATAATGGTCTGGAGGGAGGACCCAACGGCACGGTAGTTCAGGAGGGGGACTACGCGGCCGTTGCAGCCCGCGGGGGAGGGCGCCAGGGAAGAGGACCTGGCTGAGGAGAGGAGGCCGCGGACGCGGTGGAAGAGGACCCGGTACCCAAATGGGTGGTGGCGAAGGTAGCTACTACGTGGGTGGAAGGAGCAATGGTCCCTCACAAGGTGGCCGTGGTTCATATTCTACCTCGGGAAGAGGAAGAGGCGCGTGGTATGGTACATGGGACAAACCATGTCCACCCCATCCAGGCTTGCCCGAAGGGGAGCCTTGGAAGAAACTAGGAATCACTGAGAAAGTTTGGCAGGAAAGAAAAGTCGTCGATCAATGCCTCAAATGTGGTGACCCCAACCACATTGTTCCCTACTGCCCAGATTATAAGATACTAAAAGGGAACAGCCAGTAGAGGTCTCAGTTGCCTCTACGGGAACTTCGGATGTAGAAAGAAAGACATCCTCCCAAACAAAGGTTCCACTGGCAGAGATTGAAGAGGAAGTCAGTCCCCACATAGTTAACTGTCCAGAGGTAGTGTGTGTACCTCTCTAGGTGGATCCCTCGCTCGCATGGGTGATGAGTTGGCCGCTCGTCGCCAAGCCTGGACTGCGATGAAGAAACGTAAAGGACAGTTAATAATTGCAGATTGAAGTAAATAAAATAAGAGTTCGAGGAATGATAGATAGTGGATCAACTCGTAGCTATATAAGTAAGAACGGGTTGAAGAAGTTGCGTCTCAGGCTAAAGGTTAAACAGTTAGATGAGCCCGTAACGAGTAAATTAGCTAATAGTACTATAACTGTAATGGATAGATATGTTGAAGGGGTCAAGATATACTTCCCGCTCGAAGCAGAGGAGAAGGTGGAACGCGTTCTCCACTCTCTGACTCTCTTGGTGGAAGATAATCTCCCTTTTGACATTCTTTTAGGCATGGATTGGGGTGAAGCTGCAAATGCAGACATAAAGTTGAGGGACCATGAGTTCGCAGGGTGGAAAGAAGAAGATCCGCCTATTTCATAAATCAGGGAAAGAAAGCAGCTTGGCTCATTGTTGTATGAGTGCCCCCGCGTTTGCCCGCCATGTAAGGAAATATGATCGATATGATCAAGTGTGAGTGCCCCCGCGTTTGCCCGCCATGTAAGGAAATATGATCGATATGATCAAGTGTTTGTTGCATATGTGCGCCCAGTCAAAGAGGGTGAAGTTAAAGAAGAGGCTAAGCCCCCAGAAGTTGAAAGGAGGAAGTCAGATTCCTGAAGGGCCTATCTATGAATTGCTGGAAAAGGGGTGGATAAAACCTAGCTCTTCGCCCTATGGTGCACCAGTGCTTTTTGTGCCAAAGAAAGATGGCGGCGTACGTATGTGCATAGATTATACAAGACTTGATGAAATCACCATAAAGAATGTTGAGCCATTATCAAGGATTGACGATCTTTTGGATAGCGTTCAAGGTTGCAAGTACTTTACTAAGATTGATCTGAAGTCTGGCTACCATCAGATTGATGGTAGAGCCAGAGGACCAATATAAGACTGCCTTTCGAACAAGGTACGGGCACTATGAGTTCGTGGCGTTGCCCTTTGGTCTTACTTATGCACCTGCAACCTTCCAAAGAACAATGAATGAGCTTTTTCGTGACTGGCTTGACAAATTTGTTGTTGTTTATCTTTGTGAATGGCTTTACAAATTTGTTGTTGTTTATCTTGATGTTTAGTAAGAACTTGAATGAACATTGTGAGCACCTTCGACTTGTGGTAAATAAATTGCAAAAATGAAGTTAAAACCCAAAGAAGTGTGAGTGGGCTAAGCGTCAAGTTTTGTATTTAGGGCATGTGCTTGATGGTGATGGAAACCAGAAGATACGAAAATTGCGGCGATACGTGATTGGCCTAACCCCCGAACTTTCACTGAGTTGCGATTGTTCCTTGGGCTAGCCAACTATTATCGGAAGTTCGTTAAACATTTCACGATAATTGTTGCGCCCCTTTGCAGATTGCTTAAGAAAGAAACGATTTGGAAATGGGATTCAGACTGTACGACTTCGTTTAAACGCCTAAAGAAATGTCTGGTTAACTATCCGGTTTTGAAGGTTGTTGATCCTTCTTTGCCCTTTGTCATCACAATCAACGCCAATCAATACGGGATAGATGTTGTCCTCCAACAAGATGATGGGAATGGATACAGGCCTTGAGTTTATGTCCCGACGACTGCCCAATGAGAAGGTCGCCGCTTCTACGTATGAAACAGATTTGTTTGCCCTCCGGGAAGCTCTAGATCATTGGCGACACTATCTCCTAGGACGCCACTTCAAAGTGTACTCAGATCACGAGACACTTCGCTGGCTTAAAACGCAGGCCCGGATGACACCTAAGTTGACAAGGTGGGCCGCCGAGAAGGGCTCACGTAGTACTCTTGTTTCTCTGGCATACTTTGCAACTGCTGACATACTCTATGCAGTTTGTTTTTATTCCTGGCCAGGTATACGCATACATAAGGTTGGCTAGAGTCTTTTGCCAACCGAAATGTCCCTCTGTGTCGTGGCATTCCCCTGGGATCAAACTACGAATCTCCTCGTTGTTAAGGACGCAGAGGCGGTCTACTACATTAGTCTTCTCAAACAACAGTCCCTCTGTAGTGCGGTAGTCTGGTTCGGTCTCTAGGGCCTCCTTAACTATCTTGAGGAGGTCATTATATATAGATAGGGTCTTGCGCATACACCTGTCTAACTTTCTCCTGCAGATCACTCCCTACATCCAGATAGTGAACTATAGCTCCAAAGTAGTTTGATCTCCTACTTAGAGCATCCCCAACCACATTGTACTTGCCTTTAACAGGCTTGAGCTCAAAGTCGTATTGGTCTATCCCAGCGGCCCACCCAGTCTTAGTTGATGTAGAAGTTTTTAGAAGTAGAGTAGGGGCCCTTGTAGACTCAAGGGCCACCCGCAGTTACATTAGCCGTAAAGCGCTGAAGAAGCTGAGGCTAGGGTTAAAAGTCCAAAGTTGGAAGACCCCATAGTTAGTGTCCTCGCAGACAACCGCACTATGCGTGTTGAGGACTATGTAAAGGGAGTCGAGGCGTATTTCCGCCTAGAGAAAGATGGGAAGGTGGAGAAAGTTCTCCACTCCCTAACTCTCCTCGTACAAGATGACCTTCCTTTCGACATCGACCTAGGTATGGACTGGGGAGAGGCAACAGGGGCCGCACTCCACTTGAGAGAGCATGACTGTAGGCTCCCTAGTCCGTCAGGCGAGGTTAAGACTGCTCGCCTGTTTCATGTGTCTAGAGTAGACAACTCCTTGGCACATTGTTGTCTCACTGCTCCCGCGTTTGCGCGACTAATGAGGAAGGAGCAGTTAGAGGATCAGGTCTTCGTAGTGTACGTCAGACTTGTCACTGAGCCTAAGGAAGAGGATAGCCCCATGGATCCAACCATCGCCAAGCTGCTGGAGGAGTTCAAAGATTTAACAGAGCCGCTGACAATAGTGGTGCCGCGGCCGATCCAGCACATAATAGAGATAGAGCCTGGCAGTAGGACTCCTAAGGGAGCAGCTTACAGGATGTCCCCTAGGGAGTTAGAGGAGCTGCGCAAGCAGTTAGATGAGCTCCTCAAGAAAGGTTGGACCACCGGTACTATTTGTCCCCAAGAAGGAAGGAAAATTGCGGATGTGTATAGACTATAGGGGTCTGAATGCGATCACAGTAAAGAACGCTAAGCCACTGCCCAAGATAGACGTTCTCTTAGATCGAGTGCAAGGTTGCAGATATTTCTCGAAGATCGATCTAAAGTCCGGATATCATCAGATAGAGGTCCATCCTGACGACCAGTACAAGACTGCGTTCCCAACTAAGTATGGGCACTACGAGTTCATAGTGACGCCCTTTGGACTGACCAGCGCACCTGCTACATTCCAGCGTTGCACGAATGATTTGTTTAGGTCGTGGTTAGATAGATTTGTCATAGTGTATCTAGACGACATCTTAGTGTTCAGTAGGACCCTCCAAGAGCACCAAGGTCATTTGAGGCAGGTCTTGGAGAAGCTGAGAGAGGCTAACTTCAAGATCAACGCGAAGAAGTGCGAGCGGGTCAAAACAGAGGTTTTGTACTTCGGCGACGTGTTAGACAAAGATGGCATTAAGCCTAAGGTCAGTAAGATAGCGGCGATTAGAGATTGGCCGATGCCCCGCACGTTGATAGAGTTGCGGTCATTCCTAGGCTTAGCTAACTACTATAGGAAGTTCGTGAGGAACTTCTCGACTACCGCCGCTCCCCTTCGCAGGTTGCTCAAGAAAGAGGCAATCTGGCAATGGGATAAAGACTGTACGTCTGCGCTAAAGAAGTTGAAGCGCGCATTAATAGAGTATCCTGTCCTCAAAGTAGCAGATCCTTCCTTGCCATTTGTCATCACCACGGACGGGAGGCGGTATGGTATAAGCGTTGTGTTACAGCAGGACGACGGCAATGACCCGTAGAGTTCATGTCAGCGAGGATGCCCTCAGGAAAGGTCGCTACCTCAACGTATGAGAGGGAACTCTACGCTCTCAGACAGGCCTTAGAGCGCTAGAAGCATTACCTGCTTGGGAGGCACTTCAAGGTGTATTCAAACCATGAGACACTTAGATTGCTGAAGACACAGGCCAAAATGACACCTAAGTTGACTAGGTGGGCCGCTGAGATAGACCAATACAACTTTGAGCTCAAGCCTGTTAAAGGCAAGTGCAATGTGGTTGCGGATGCTATAAGTAGGAGATCAGACTACTTTGGAGCTATAGTTCACTATCTGGATATAGGGAGTGACCTGCAGGAGAAAGTTAGACAGGTTTATGCGCAGGACCCTATCTATAGTGACCCCCCTCAAGAGAGTTAAGGAGGCCCCAGAGACCGAACCAGACTACCGCACTACAGAGGGACTTTTGTTTGAGAAGACTAAATTTTGTTTGAGAAGACTAATGTAGTAGACCGCCTATGCGTCTCTAACAGCGAGGAGATTCGTAGTTTGATCCTAGGGGAATGCCACGACACAGAGGGACATTTCGGTTGGCAAAAGACTCTAGCCAACCTGATGCATGCGTATACCTGGCTAGGAATGAAAGCTGACTGCATAGAGTATGTCCACAGTTGAAAAGTATGCAAGAGAAACGAGAGTACTACGCGAGCACCACTTGATCTTCCCAGACCCTTGCCTATTCCAGACCAGCCTGGAGACTCAGTGTCCATTGACTTTATGGATACCCAAATCAAGAGTAGCGGCACGGCAAGAGCCAAGTCATGGTCATAGTTGATAGATTTGGCAAATATCATGTTTTCGTTCCTTTGCCTGCAGAGGCCAGTACTGAATTAGTGATTCAGAAGTTTTTTTATTTTTGGGTTAGTGAGCATGGAATCCCATTGCCTATAGTTAGCGATAGAGATAGTCACTTCACTAGCCAGAACTGGCTGGAACTGATGAGAGTCTATGGATCCAAGTTGTTGATGTCGTCTGGCCGCCATCCAGAGACTAACGGTCAGACTGAGCAGATGAACAAGATCCTGCAGCAAGTTCTGCGCATGTATCAGACCTGATCAAGTCAATTGGGACGAGATGTTGCCCAAGGTAGCCAGTGCGTACAACAACAGCGTACACTTGTCCACCTGTCGCACTCCCAATGAGTTGCACAAGTCCTTTAGACCACGCAGACCAGGATCAGATTTATAGGCTACCACCCGGTACCAGAGAGTTTGCGATACAGCACGAAAGAGGGCTAGCTACAGTTGTTGAGAACCTCAGGAAAGCCCAGCATAGAATGATAGAACAAGCCAACAAGCACCGTCGCCCATCACAGTTCCAAGAAGGCGACTTAGTCCGGGTCAAGTCCAAAGAGTTTGCTCCTGAGGAAAACATCTCGCAGAAGTTACTGCCCGCGTATAGAGGACCGTGGCCAGTTCTAGAAGTTAGGGGCGGAGAGGATGGACCGTCCTATACCATAGAGATCCCAGCACACCTCCACACCTACCCTGTATTTTATGCATCAAAGTTGCTGCCGTTTGTCACAAGTCAGCAGTTTCCATCAAGATGGTCCATGATCCCTCCAGACATGCACGGAAGGTACGACATTAACGGCATCGTAGGTGAAGATGTGTTTAGAACAGGAGGTAGAGGTCGTCCACAGAAACAGTATCAGGAGCCAGAGGACGACCGCTGGTTTACGAGAACAGAACTTCTAGAAACAGCTCCCAACATAGTTAGAGCCTATGAGAGAGATAAGAAAGGAAAATGTTCTGCCTTGGACTGAGTTATTCTCAGAGGACCTCGAATTTAGGCCGGCAGGAGTGAAACGGTTTTCACCTGACAGCAGTAGCGAGTGCAGATACCAGGGCTCGATCCCTAGTCATCACCTTACCTGTGTGCAGTATTTGTGTCGACCCCGAGAGTTGAACCCGTGACCTGTGTATTTGTAACAGTTGGTAGACTGTCGTAGGGTCCGTAGGAAGCAGGGGTTCGATCTGTAGATCTGTCGAGTAGAAGTCATAGGGGGTTCTAGAAGCCGTAGCTGCTACAGTCCTGAAGGGTCAAGGTCGTAGCTGCTACAGCCTTCGAAAGGCCAGGACCCAGACTTCCGGAAGGTCCTAGTAGTGGCCTTTCGAAGTTGCTCACGTTTTGGCTGAGGCAAGTGGGCAAGTGGGCAGCCCAACTGCAGGACGTCGGCAGTGCGAATGCATCGAGTTGGCAGTGCAAACCCATGCAGTCAGCAGTACCGGTCCCAATCAGTCCTAGTCCAGTCAAGCAAGTACCGCATGGGACTGCGTGCACCATGGGCAAGGGAAAGGGCCAGACCAACGAGCTACAGAAGTATAAATCAAAGGGCAGCGTCCAGCCATACATTCATCCCTGCATGAGCCATGCGGAAGCGCTGCTACAGCGACTTGTGCGAGGTGGTCTGCAGGGAGCCCGAAGACGAAGTGGGCGAGAGAGAAGAAGCTTAGCCATAGCGATAGGTTAGCAGCGGCCATAGCCGCCATAGCTAGATGGAGTTCAGGGTGTGTGAGTGTGTGTACAGAGTATCGTGCATGGGATATCCAGGGTGATCCTGTGTGTGCGAACAGAGTTGTGTGCGCTACCATATCTCTGAGTTTTGAGTGGGCGCTTGTTGCCAGTTTACTACCTGTTTGCATTCATGCGAAGTGTGAAAGATAGCGAGTCTGATTGCACTGCTGCATCTATTCTGCAGACTTTACTCAATACTTGGCCAACGCAACTCACGAGACCATTACGGCACTTGTGAACATCCATGCTGCTAAACCCTTGCTTGACTATGCTACAACGATGCTAACCGAACACACAGCCGATGCAGGACACCAATCATTGAGAGCATTCATGTTCCTTGCCCTTGCTTGACTGTGGCAACTTCAGTGCATTCCTTTCGGACTCGGGTGCAAAGGGCGGCAGGAACGAAGGATCAAGTCCCCAACAGATCCGCTCAATCATGATCAACTCAGCACATGCCTATCTCGGAGTCTCTCATTGTTAACAACATCGGCACATACTTATCTCGGATTCTCTCATCGTCATGCTAGACAGGCAGCTGTCATAGGCGAACCATGCACTAACAAAAAAGATCACCTTGTAGAACCTCGATCGCAGCTTTTCTCATCCACTCCTCTCACGTCAACCGTGTTAGCAAGGCATCGTTTTCTCTCCATGCTGTTGTAGAATAGTACTCGATCTCCTGTCACCACCATCTCATGCCAAGGTTCCCCATAAAACTTCAACTTTATCCACAGGCCCGCCAGTGTCTTCTCAAGTTTGCCAAACGAGAACGACTGTGCTTCGTATTAGACTGTGCAGTCTGTTCTTATTTCTCAAGTTTTTAAATCTGGTTTCACTTAAATTATGGGCGTTGTTCTTTCCATTTATGTGGCACAGGGTCAGCTGTACTGTGCATCTGAGTCCTCTGACATCCAAATTCGGGTTGTTCACAACTGGAGGTGTGAGCGGACACAATGTTGACCTCCCCCTTACGGATTCACTCATTACAGAGATGTCTAAACTTGCATTCTGAACTGAGCACCTTGCCAGCATTTCACAATCATGCAGGTTGCTCTGAAATAAGAACAGGGGCATTGAATACACCTACCCGAGCTGGAAGTGGGCTCAACCCAGAGATTCCTAGTCCCAGTGCAGGAGGAGTTGGTTTGGCTGATTCCCTTCCCCCTAGACCAGCTTCAGCATGACTGTCCTCTTTACTTGGAGTATGCCCTCCCTCTTCTAAATGGTTTCTAGCACTCGAACTTGCATCGGCATGAGAGCATTCATCCTTCACAGAAACACTCTGCAGCTCTCCACTCCGCTGTGCATTGTTTCTCTGTTTCTCTTGTGAAGCTTCTGGGTGTGCTGCTTTTCTCGAACCATCAAGCACATGTGTGGAAGAACCACCACTGGAAGTCGCAGCTGCCACACGACCAGAGTGTTGATCAAGACTTCCCACTTGGCAAGCCTGTGGTGCATCTGTGAGTCGAGCAGTGGTTTCCATTCCCTCACTGAATACAGCAGCCGCTGTGGTCGAGGGAGCCTCCGCCGTGTCCATCGTAGCTACCCCATGTGAGGGATCCTCCTCAGCCTGCCTTGAAATCAAATGGGCATCATCTTGCTCCCTGGGTGATAAGCCGGACTGTTGGGACGGGTTACTTTGCTCCGGCTGTTGGTTGTGCTGCTCCTCCTGCTGATGCTGCTGCTGCTGGGAAGAAAGTGCAATAGAACTGGTCAGAAGTGCAGTCGTCAGAATGGCAGGCATTCGCATCAAGCAGTCAATGGGTTTTAGAAGGATGCAACATACTTTTAGATCTTCACACCATACAACCCAACAATCTCTACAAGTCAAAACCTTCATACCAGAGAGATGCCAAGGAATTCCGCAGATGAGGCCAACCCTTCTTGCATTCTCAGACCGGATCGACAGAACAACAACATACGTGAATCCCACAACTAAGCATCTCTATCTCTATACTTATAAAATGAAAAGCGGTCATTGCGTGATGCTTTTCGCAACGTCCCACAGGGAGTGGGACCAGATGGGCCACATAGCGTTTTGGAATAACCGCTTGGCCACATATTGGTTACAATTACACATCAAGTGGGGCCCCACTGCACCTCTCACGGAGCGTACAAAAAGTGAAGTGTAACAAGCGTGAGGCTGAGGGTGAGCCGAGGGAGAGGAGAGAGAGGGAGAGAGTGAGAGCACACACATACTCCCTCACTCGACACGACGGACTCGGACTGAGGATCAGACGCAGACACAGTGGCAAGGCACAAAGTCGAAGTCTTGGATTCCGAATGCCGAAACAGCAAGTCACACTGAGTACGGGTACAGCAGCAGAGAACTGGTACGAGACCAGTCCCCGTACCGTACGGGGAGCCGGTATACCGGTGGCACGTACTGGACCAGGGGCATTTCTGCAAAGGCTATACCGGTGGCACGTACTGGACCAGGGGCATTTGTGCAAAGGCCCCGAGGGCAGAACTGAAAAGTGCAGTATTTGAAAGTGGCGCCCGAATTGCAGCATGGCGCCATTTGTCCAAAATCCTACCGTGCCAAAGGAGGGGTTTGGAAAAAGGGTGCCAGGCCGAAAACAGGATGCAGCCGTAACAGCAAACAGATAGACCAGGGATCGAGCCCTGGCGAAGTCCGTAACAGAATGAAATTTCAACTGGAACAGGGGAAGATGCACCACCTATTCTAACTTCTTTCCTTTTGTGGCAGCTCATAGACTCGTCCGGGGCGCGTCCACCTTCCAATACAAGCACATAGCGCCAAAAGAATATTCTGCCAGCTCCACTACGCAGCACATGCAGGAAAGACAATACATACCGTGTATCTTCCCTAGTTCCCGTGGAAGATTGATTCATTCTCATTTTGCACATTTGGTGAGCAATGGAGTCGAGCTTTGGTGAGTAATGGGGCGAAGCCCAGTGAGCCCGAGGAGGAGCCGTAGGAAGGGCATGATGATGAGCGGGAGGGGGGAGTGGGGAAGGATGACGAACAGGAGCAGAACGAGTGGCAAAAGAAGCAGTGCAAGGAGTACGGGGAAGAAGACAAGATATGACAATGTATCTTCCCATGTTCCAGGAGAAAATTCGTTCTCATTTTGCGCGTCTGGTGAGTAGTAGAGCGAAGCCCAGTGAACAGTGAACGGAGGGAGGAGCAGGAGGGGCAGGATGACGAACCGGAAAAGGTGGAGGAGGAAACGGGGGAGGACAACAAACAGGACGAGAAGAAGTGGCAGTGGGAAAAATCCAAGGAGGGGGAAGACGACAAGCGGGAGTGGCAGGATGAGCATGATGAGGAGGGCAAAGATTAGTGGAAGGCGAGGAGGGGCAGAACAATGAGCAGATGGAGGACGGTGAACTGGAGGAGGCACAGGGGAAGAACAAACGGTGGGACGAGGTCGACTAACGGGAGGAACAGGAGAATATGTGTAGGTGGAGGATGGCCAATGGAAGGATAACAAGAAGCAGGTGGATGACGAGCGAGAGGGGGATGACAACAAACAAAAGGAGTTGTGCGAGGAGTGGAAAGAGGATGGAGACGACAAGTGCCGCAAGGAAGAGCAGGAAGAGGTGGGATGATGTGTGGGAGGAGGAGCAGGAAGAGGAAGGGCAGGATTAGGAGCAGGATGATTGGAGGAGGTAAAAGAGGAGGAGGAAGTGGGCAGAGACGAGGAGGTGGTGAGGGAGGAGGACCAGAGGAGGAAGAAGTAGGGAGGAGGTGAGCTGGGAGGAGGACGTTAGGCTGAGGCACAAGGTAGCCGGAGGACAACAGGTGGAGGAGGTGGCGGGAGCCAGGGCCATTTGTGCTTCTGGCATTTTCCTTTTTTTGCAGAGAGAGAGGTGTGCAAGGAAAATGAGCGATAGCGAACTTCAGAAATCAAACAGCATCATACACATGAGACCACATAGTTGCGAGGATCAGGGTCCTCGGTAGGCCTATGGGGCCCTGTTTGCAGCATTACCTGCCCTAAGTGAAGGCGGGCCTGGCTTTTTTTGCAAGAGGCCCTCAACTGTCAATTTCATATTTGGGGTCCAGGCAGTTGCGACGCGCCAGTTGGTTGAAAGAAACACAGGCCGAGCAACAAAGACATTTCCACGGCCCTCCGGGCCTTTCCAAAGAATGCAGGCCCTGGGCGTGATTCGCAGCCTCATACAGAGACAGTTAGGGCCAACCGAACGAGGCCCAGCAGCTCAGTGGCTGCTGTACGCAGGCAGCCTCTTGGGGCCTTCCGGAAGCTTCTAGGCCCAGGCCAGCCCAGCCAGGCTGCGAGCGCTGGCCAGCTCTTTTCCATAAAGGACAGAGCTCCGGCCAGGCAGCCTCATTCAGGCACTCGCATGCTAGCGGCAGCGCTGCTGGAGCAAAGGCTCGCGGCTGCTGGCTGGAGCTGAGAGGCGAGGTGCAGCACGTGCGGACGTGCAGAGGAGCAGGGCGCTGCTGAGGGCAGCGCCATAGCCCAGCCACCATAGCTGGTGGGCTTGGACTACAGTGAAGTGCAGGGGTGGTCTTCGGGTCAAAGAGAGGACAGGTGTGGGTGTAGTCAGGGGATAGGTGAAGGATGATGATGATGATGTGAGGGCACTTACCTTGTATTGGCGATGGTCTGCATGGGCGACATCTTCAAGTACTTCGGGCTGCCGCTGATGTCAACAGTTGCATTGTCTTGTTGTCATCTCTAGTAGCTGTGTAGTAGGCTGGGCGCTGAGTGCCAAGTGTGAGTGTGAAGGAACTGGACTCTTGTGTTGGGAGGAGAGAGTATGCTTTCCATGAACATTGGTTTTCAGTGCTACGAACCTCCATTGGTGTATTATTGGTGCAATGCTGCTCTCTGGACACGGTGTGACTATTTGGCTTTCAATGTGATGGTGTGATCTGGAATTGTCATCTCGCTGTTACTTATTTTCCTTGCGATTTGGTATCGGAGCTGGTTCATATTGCGCTTCATTGGTTCTTCGCAATAGCTTTTGGTGCTTCGCATGAGGTGTGGGGCAGTGATAAGGCATTGGCGTTGAACGATAGGCGGCCCAGGGTAGAGTGGGCGCGCCAGGGAGCTATGTGGTGACATATGCTGGATGATGAGAACTCGCTGATGTGGTATATTAAGCTGAGGTGGAACCGCATTCTGCTGTTGGTTGTGCCGAGGCAAAGACCGGTCATCATAATTGCACATCAGGTTGCCGGTGAGAAATCTGTGGTTGGGGCAGCATTTATCAGGTACGTTGCTCTCTTCGTTATCTACCCTCTTCATCTCTTCTTACCGTGAGGAAGTGAGTTCTGTCTTGAGAGTCCTCTCGATGTGAGGTGTCGCGAGCGCTCAACCTTGAGGGTCGACATTCTTCTTGGGCAGCAAGCTGGTGGGAGACGGGCGAAGCCTCTGAAGGGCCCTGGACGAAGCACTCGGGTTCCGGTCACCATGCCAACCCGCTGGGACTAGTACACGCATGCTTGGGCTGCAAGTCCTTGGTACCCCTGCTTGCGCAATAGAGGTCGTGCAGGGCATGCCAGCCTTTTATGTGACGCTTACCAAACCGTCCATAAATATTTCTGGCTGGGGACTCGGATTGAATCTGGCTGTGATCGTCGTCCTGACTGCGACGTTAAATAATTCTTGAGGAGATGGGGGCTCTCCTTGAATCCCTCCTGATCAGCCAGATCAACCGGGTGTAAGGCTCGTTCCGTACGAGTGTAAATAAGAGTGGACTGGCTGGCATGTTCAGCAATGACTTGGGGCACAGGGGTGGGCCGGATTGCAAACCTTTAGACAAGCTGCTCAACCGGATGCTAGCGAACGTTGAGACAGAGTGACTACTCAAGAAGGATAGAGGGGGAGGGGGGATTCCGGTAATTGTTCACAGTGGCAATCAACTATCAATCTGCCATCCAGTATACATCTCC
>BFEA01000271.1:453408-469853 GCA_003427395.1 Chara braunii
TTTTATTTTGATTATCTAGTTGTTACAGACTTGACTAACAACTGACAGACAACCTACTGACAGATTAGATCTTTGCTGTAGTGCAATCTGTTCCAAGATAATCTAAAAATAGAATTAATATATCCTGTAGGACCTGACATTAGTTGTTACTCTATCACCTAACTGTTTCTGTTCCAACCGACCGAAATTAGTTGTGGTTCATAATCGGTTGTGTGTCAGGCTAAGGTAGGATTCAGCGTGGATTCTAGTTTAGATCACACACTGTAGCTCATGAGTGATGCAAGCACTAGTGAGGAGTTGCTAGTGGACAACCGTATGACAACTCGCGGGACTGCTCGTAGTCGACCCTTGACATTCTTGGAGTTAGGTCCAGGAGACGAGAGAAGATTGCGAAGAGAGGCTAGAGAGAGAACAACGGCAAGGAGAGCGAGGGCAGCTGAGGATAGCGCCAAGACTAGAGTCTCAGCTAGTACCGGTGCAACCATGGCTACCTCATCTATGTCGAAAGTCTCTACACATACCACTTCGTCAGGAGTCAGTCAGAGTGCTTCTCAGGTTTCCACTAGTCAGATTGCTAGCTTACGAGTCAGCCAGCAAATTCAACTCACGCCGGAGGATTTAGAAATCCGGCAAGCAAAAGAACTTCAAGATGAGCTACAGCGTCAGTTGGACAAGGCAGCACAGAGGAAAAGAAAAGCCATACTTGGGAAGGCTAGACTAGGGAGTAGAATGCAAGGGCTAAACATACTGGAAGGACTAGATGAGGCAGCATTGGACCCTACTGGTCGTGTGCTGCGTAATGCTTTACTTTCAATGGTTGAAGCGCAGAACGTCCAGCAGGAATTGCTGGCCGAATTGGTGGCAGGCCATAAACAAATCCTGGCTGAACTTCGGGCTCCTCGCATAGCAGTGAGGCAGCCACAGTTTGCTGTAGTTCCCCCTGTAGGTGCGGGTCCTTCATCGATGCCGCAACACACAGGGCGAACTTTCTCTCCTATGTTTGGCATGCCCCTCCAGGTGGTTTAGTAGCAACTGGTGGTCCGGTTCATAGAGTCTCAGCCGTTCCATCGACGACAGTGGTCACTACAGTCCCACTGTCAAGCCAGGCAAAGGTTAGTGTGCAACAGCCTGTTTCAGTGGCTATGCAACCGCTGCAGCAAGCCCCTGGGCCCATGCAGACTATGCAGTGGATGCCCAAGATACCTCTAATGAGTCCCAAGCCTTTCTCTGGAGATAGGAAGAAGGAAGAGGACTTGGACACCTGGGTGAGGACTGTCCCTACTTGTGTGAGGCAGAAGCTCACAAGGCCAGAGCAAGAAGTTGTAGTGGCTGCCTCCTTTTTAGAGGGGTCAGCAGCCCGCTGGTTGAATGGCTTAGTGCAGCAGCAGGGCTACGGTCAAAACTTCGATGCCTGGGCACAGGCCCAAACATTGAAAAGGTTCGTACAGTCTGTGTGTAACAGGTGGCATGACCCGCAAGGGGCTCAAAAGGCCACCGATGCTATCAACAATCTTTGTGCCCATAGGTTCAAGGATGTCAGAGAGCTCACGGATACCGTAGAGCAACTACTCGTGGTACCTGGTTTGCGCTTTTGACCAGCAGGTTCTCCTGACGGATTACCTAAGGTGCCTACCTGCAGAGGTAAGGACCAAGCTGGTTGATGAAGCCTATATCGAACAACACACCTTCGCTTATTTTAGTAAGAAAGCCCTAGATATACAGGCAAAGCTGGGATCTGCTCATAAGGCATCTCATGATGGTAGGAAGAGACTACCCCAAGATTGGAAGAAAAAGGGTCGATTAGTGTTCGTTGACCACGATGGTCAAACGACTTAGATTGACGATTTCCCAAACCTTGGGGAGTTGACAGAGCAGGATGGGGCCAGTGAGACTTCGGATGGGGGAGTCGTGGCACCCATCAAGGAAAAGGCTAGGGGGACCGGGAAAAAAAAGGTAGGACGGTCCACGGGTCGGCATGAACTGTGTCCATTATGGTCACACGTCCAGGACTTGCCGCGGCAAGAAGGTCACCACGAAGGTAGCCTCACCAATGGTGGTGGGCTTATCTTTGAATCCTGGGAGTGCTTCTGCGAGCAGCTCACAGGGAAACACCTTGGGCCAGTAGGAGTGTTAGCCGCTCTTACTCGTGCTGAAGTGGTAACGTTGCCTTCCCCATTTCAGGCGTTGGCCAAGGCTAGTGACCCACGCATCGCCCCGCAGACACATTCAGACCCACCGACGCTCTGTTCGAGAGATGTGTCTGAGGCCCTAAAAGAGTTAGAGACCGAGTGGTCAGGGAAGGACTCCAAGGACTTGGGCGATGATCAGTAAAGGTCCAAAGGGTGAACATTTCGTGGTAGAAGTAGATGTAGGTGGCCGCAAGGTTGGCGCCTTCGCAGACATAGGCTCTACACGAAATTTCATCAGTCGTGCTTGTGTGGATAGACTGCGCTTAGGGGACCCAGTGCAGCGGCTTAGCAGAATTGTAGCTTCTACGCTAGCCAACAAGCACCAAATGAACTGCCATTCGATACGCTACTAGGCATGTACTACCTCGAAGTCTCGCAACCTCAGTTTGACTGGGATAAAAAGGTGTTGATCCACAAGTTGCCCAATGGTAGAACTGTTAGATTGCAGAAGTATAAGGTTAGCAGTATAATAGAAAACTACGGGTGTATGTGTGCCTCATCCTTCTATAATTATATAAGCAGAATCGAGAGGAGGGCACGCATCTAGTTTTTGTCTCTGAGAAAGGGGAGGCCGTTAAATCAACCCCCAGAGATAGAAAAAGTCGTCGCTCAATATTAAGACCTTTTTGAGGAGCCCACAGGCGTGGTAGAAAGGGAGGTGGTCCATGACATAGAGGTTGTCCCAGGTAGCAAGGTGCCTAGAGGACGAATCTATAGGATGTCTCCTGCAGAGTTAGATGAGCTTCGCCGCCAGCTCAAGAACCTCACAGAGAAGGGATGGATACGGCCTAGTACCTGGGGGTGATTTAACGGCCAGGTATCTGTCCCAAAGAAGGGAGGTACATTAAGGATGTGCATTGACTATAGGGGCCTCAATGCCATCACCGTTAAGAACGCGGAGCCCCTACCTCGCATTGACGACCTCTTGGATAGAGTGAAGGGATGTCGGTACTTCACAAAGATAGATTTGAAGTCCCGATACCATCAAATTGCCGTCAGACCTAAGGATCAGCACAAAACCGCATTTCAGACCAGGTACGGTCTGTACGAGTTTGTGGTGATGCCTTTTGGCCTATGCAATGCGCCTGGTACGTTCCAGCACACGATGAATAGGATTTTTCATGACTACCTGGACAAGTTTATCGTCGTGTACCTCGACGATATTCTCATCTTTAGTAAGACTGTAGAGGAGCACACTGAGCACTTGAAAACAGTGCTAGGTCTCCTTAGACAGCACCAGTACAAAGTTAACTTGGATAAATGCGAGTTTGGTCGCACCAAGATCCTGTACTTGGGTCATGAAATTTCAGCAGATGGATTGAGGTCGGAAGATGGAGGTGGCCAGCATACGTGACTGGCCCAGACCTCAGACTGTTCCTGAGGTCAGTTCGTTTTTGGGGATGACGGGTTATTATCGCCCGTTTGTAAAGAACTATAGTACTATAGCTTCCCCATTAACAGATCTAACTTTGACACCCCTTGGGAGTGGACTGAAGAGTGTGAGGCAAGCTTCAAGAAAGTATGCTCTAACACTCAAACTTCCTGATCCTGATAAGCCGTCTGTTGTGACCACAGACACCAGCCAATATGGCATAGGCGCGGTCCTAGCGCAACAGGAAGGGCCCAAGTTGAGACCGATCGAGTATACGAGCAAGAAGATACCATCTCAAAAGTTAGCTAAGTCCACTTATGAGAGAGAGAGCTCTACGCCCTGTACAGAGCGCTAGTTCATTAGAGACATTACCTCCTAGGAAGATTCTTCTATGTGAGGTATGACCATGATGCTTTACGATTAAGACACAGCCTGTATTGTCAGACGCACTCAAGAGATGGATTCAAGTGATAAACATGTATCAAGGGTACGTACAACAAGGTGGCTGATGCGCTATCAAGAAGGGCAGATTATCTGGGCGCGCTAGTCACTGAGTTTGGCATATGTGACGAACTCACTCGATCGCTGGTGGAAGCCTATCAGGGAGACCCAGTCATGTCAGAAATCATCCGTAGATTCCAAGCAAAGGACAAGAAGACTCTGGATGAATTTACAATGGTAGATGGCTTGCTGTTCCTTGAGAGGGCAATAAAAGGTTGTGTGCTCCTGATAGTGAGTCTTTATGTAGTTTGTTTTTAGGCGAATGTCATGATGCAACTCGTCATTTTGGGTATAAAAAGACATCAGCGAATTTAGTACAAAAGTTTTGGTGGCCCTCTATGATGAAAGATGTCAAGCAATGCGTCGAAGCCTGCCAGGTTTGTCAAAGAGACAAACCAAGGACTCAGGCTCCGCTTGGGCTAATCAAGCCCTTGCCGATTCCTGAACAACCGGCTCAAAGTGTATCCATGGATTTCATGGATACCCTTGTGACAAGCGGGTCTGGTAAGAGACATATCTTTGTTATAGTGGACCGTTTCTCTAAGTATGCAAGACTTATCGCTATGCCTGAAACTGCTAAAACTGACCATGTCATCAAACTACTTATGGATAATTGGGTAAGGGATTTCGGTCTGCCCACGTCTATAGTTAGTGACGGGGATGTAAGGTTTACAAGCGAACTGTGGAAATCGACAGCCGAGCAGATGGGAACCAAACTCCAGATGACATCATGGAATCATCCTGAGTCAAATGGACAGGCAGAACAGATGAACCGCGTAGTACAACACTTGCTGCGGCATTACAATAAGCCAAGTCAAGGACGAGAAATTTCCTCTTGTCGCCAGACTGTATAACAACGTTGTGCATGATACTACTGGAATGTCTCCCAACCAACTGCATCTTGGTTGGAAGCCTAGATCTGCCCTCGACTTCCTACTACCGGAAAGTGAACCCATTGCAGCACCCGCCAGCATAAAGTTTGCTGTCAAATATGATTAAGAAAGCTCGGGATGCAATAATTGCATCTGAAAATAAGCATAGACGACCCTCTAACTTTCAGGTAGGTGATAGAGTCTGGGTGAAAGCATCTGAACTCGGCCAAGAGCTAGGTATCTCTCGAAAACTGATGCCACAATATTTTGGGCCCTGGGAGATCTTAGACATTGTAGGGGATTAACCAGATGGGCCTTCATACGTGATCCGTTGTCGAGCGCATCGGTCCGGCATTACTCAAGGGTAGCGCGGAGCCCTCCCGGCCGCGTCACCCAGGAGTTGGTCTAAATCCTCGTCGCGATACATACATGGAGCTTCCGCAAGCCGCTCCGGCCGAGTGCGCCAGCCATACCTCTCGCGAGCCCCTACGAGCTACCTCCACCTTACGGGAGCTGTCACCTCCCTTCGGCGGGGGTATCCCCGCCGAGCTACCAGTCCACAGTACGAAAACTGATCAGCTGCAATCGCAGAGGTGGACCAGCCGAGGGCGTTTCTCGTTCGTTGTAGCATAGGGGGTACGCGCGGTAATACGCCTTTACCGGACCCACGCGCGAACCGCCATCTTGGGGGGCTGAGGTCCCAAGCGCGGCTCGTCGCCAATCGACTAGGACGCACCCCACACGCCACGCGCACACCACTAAAAAGAACATAAAAAAATAATACGCAGGCACACGCACATATACATATACTGAACGATACTGAACAAACAACGCGACAACACTCCTAGTCCCTTGGTAGCCATCCCATGACTTTTCAATGCGGAAATCGGATAGGCATCGCGCGCGAGACTTAGTATAAAACCGCGCGGACGCAAGGCTCACTCATATCGACTCGCAATGCAAGCGTACGCAAGCGGTCGCAGTGATGGCGTACTATGTAATACCCATACTTATGCGGTCCTCGTTACTCTCGAGGGTCGCGATCGACACTCAAGTGTCGGCTCACGCGCGCCTTGAGGGATTGATCTCTCGATGTTGGACAACCGCCAAGTGTGGTTGGAAACCACACCCTCTTCTACACCTTGCGAAGAGTGGGTAGTACACCGGTTTATACCTGTGGTGGCAGTCGTCTCTTATAGCCCTGCACACTAGCTATACCATCCAGGGTCTGGAAATAAGTCTAGGGGTTTGACTTTGACGGCTGCCACGGACAACAACGTCCAACTATAAAAATTAACAAGCAAAATCACCCAATAAATAAATAAACATCCCAACACTCATATATTAAATCAGGACTCGAGATAAAACGAAAGAAGGGGGAAACATAAACCCATCCGATATGCAGATCGTGCGACACATGGTTGTCATTCTCAGTCTCCAAAGTATGGTCCATATACCAAGCTCCAAAATACTAACCTGCTTAAAACACAGGCACATACAATAGCCACATTGCCATACACCAATGTGGTCAACTTTACTGTTCCCTGTAACTCACACCACGCCTCACACATTCAAGCCGCAGTCACAATTCAACTCTCCATAAATCTCACAAGTTCTTTATAATGGCCATTTGAAAGAAGTCTGGTTAAAACCCTCAAAAAAACATATCGAATCACAGGGCTAAGGCAATCAAGTTGAGGTACGCAAAGTTGTGTCGTGAGCGACAAGTCGGCAATCAACCAACCGACCTATTATAAGCGATAACAGAAATTGATCCTCGTAGGATCAAGCTGGAATTCGCCACAATCCTGGATCGAATGTCCAAAGAAGACCTGTATCATACGACAGGTCAAAGTCCAAGCTAAATCGTCAATGTATGGAGATCAAATCCCCATGACACGTTCTCACTTTGGACCCTCCAAATAGCCAAGCCTAGGTCTGCTTCTAAACCAGTGCCCAAAGAAAGGTTGACCTATGGCAGATCTCCCACATACAGAATGGATTACTAGAATCGCCACCCGTCAAAATATAATCCATCTCCTCTAAACTAAGAAAATTTTGGCAGCGCTTCCCGTAGGAAAAGTGCCTTTCCAAAATTTATATCAGCCTAAATATGAAAACAGAAATAATCTTCAACCTTCCAAAGTCAAATTTTGTCAACTCCCTGAAACTCCTTGGATTTGCACAAATTCCGGCCGCGCTTCCCGAAGAGAAAGTAGCTTACCAAAATTTATACAAACCAAGTTTAGAATCTAAAATGATTTTGACTTCTCAAGGTCCAATTTTATCTAACTCCCTAGATTAGCAAAAAATTGGGCAACACTCCCTTTAGAAAAGGAGACTCTCCAGATTCTTACGAAGTCAAATAGTCAGACAGACTCAACTTTTGAGAAGACAAAATTTGACTAATACTATGATTCTCGTCATTCGGATGTAGCTTCACACAACAGCCAAATTGCAGGTTTACACCGTCGTGCACTTCACGGTTTTTGCGCTGCATCCTGCGAGCCATGGCTTCCCTCGCAATCGCTTGAGCAGGAAGTTGAACGTTGGGGGTAACGGCGATAATGATTGTGGGACTGCAGGCTCACCTGCCAGTCGGCAAGTACAACTTGCTGCTGAACGGAACAGCGGTGGGCGAGCTACAGGATGAAGGCTTGGGGGTCAGTTGATGCGGTGCCATTACTGCAGCAAGAGGGGCGCCCGATGTGTCGAACTTGCTGCGTATCGTTGTGCTACTTGCAAAGAAGTGATTAGGCTTGAGAAGGGCAACAGCCCTGTAGGGAACGACAGGGCGAGCGGACTAGCAGGCCGACAACCGTGGGGCAGAGCATGAGGGATCAGCAACAAAGCCACCAATCTTCAGGGTGAAGAAGTGACAAACACAAAAGGCACGGCCCGCGGATAAGCCGTACGGTAGTGGAGCAGCGACGCGCAAGGCAACACCAACAACACAGCCATACCACACAGTGAACACATCAACCTGCAACGACCCACCTGCGCTACTCTTTACAAGATGTGTTGCACCAACCAAACTCCCTGTTGATGACAATCAACATCAAAGGGAGAGCCCGCAAACATCGAATATGCAGCAACCCGTCCAAGTTGGGTAAGTTCCCTTCCTGCAGGCCAATTCCAACAGCAAGGTGCAGGCAGACCACGCATTGCCATTCCAACTCATTCTGCCATGCCTGTCACTCAGCTGGCCGCAAACAACGTCTGCCCGCTCTTCATCCTGAACAGCGGTGTGCTTACCCGACTCTATTTCTCCCTTCTATAACTCATCGCAGCCCGACTTTTGTAGTTCATCTTACCCCGTTGATTTTCCAGGGTACGTGCACTGAGTCTCCCCCGTTCACTGTTTCTTCCCTCCACTACATGCTTTCTCCTTGCTATTCCCTTTGAAGAAACGAGTGGCGCACCTATCAGCAGACTATTCTCCCCTTCTTTCTTCTGTGTGAGTGTGTCCGCCCTCACTATGCTTTGCGGTCCCTGATGCCTAAATGCACCTAACCGCTGGTCCGGTCAACAGTACTCCAAGATGCTGCACCAGCCCACTAGAAGGAACTGCCTGCAATAACAGTATGAACCAGCCTGGAACGAACAGTAATGGTCCCCCAAATGGCCTTAGCAGCAACCCAACTGCAGACACCAAGTCTGTAGCAAAAATATTGATAAAGTAACACGGCTGGTCACACAACCAAAACACTGCCAAGGATACGACGGTGATAAAGTTGTCCAGAGATCCGCAGACCATCAGCCACACAACATTTCTGAATTGCCAGCTTGACACTTCGGGAGGGTCTTATTTCTACACCCGCTGCTAGCCCTGCAACTCTTGCACATCGCAGCCCGTAAGGCATAGCCGCACCTGGTCGTTGACCTGGCCAGGTTCACTCAAACTCCAACAGGAAAGAAAACGCAAAATCAAGGCACAATGACGAGCGGTAGGGAAAGAGCGTTCGGGGTGGGGGTCACAATCAAAGGTGGGAATCAATACCACTATCTCAACAAGCAGCAGCACCCATCCCTTGCAAGGTGAGTAAGACACAACGGTTCCCAACGTCAAAATAAAGGAAAAAAAAAAAAAAAAACAATAAGAACGAATCGACCCCCAAACATGACTCGGAGATGATTCAACATTACTTTCACCCCCTTTCTTCCCACGCAGCCCCTATCCTTTATAGAAACTAAACCGTTGCCTTGAACAAGAATCTGACATGACCATCTCACTCGGGGCATCTCACTCGGAGCGCTTCAAGACCCCCGACTAGCCTCCTACCTCGCTCGAATCCATTGAGGATCGAGTGAGATTCAACCTTCTCAAACCCACCATCTTCCCCCTCCGCCATGTCTCGGCGCACCCCGTTTTCTCACTAACCTCTTTTCTACTAACATTCTCCCAAAACTAATGCTACTACTAAACTCGCCCGGTCCAAGAACCTCTGAATTGACTCTTTCCCCGCTTGTTTCCATCAAGGATCGGGCGGGTTCTCACACTTCACCCCTCCTCCAACTTCGGCCATAGCACGCAGCTCCCACACGCACCCGGCGCACTTTCCAGCCCGGGTTCATATCCTTTCCTATTTTTGCCTGCACCCGCAGCCTAGGCGTTATGTCGTTGGTCTCTCCTCCTCTTTCCTTGTATGCACCTGGTGCATCTTCCGGTCCCGGTTCATTCCTCTTCCCCCCTCCTCACTCCGTCGCTACGCCCAGTCTACTTCTGCGCTTGCACCTGATACAGAGGCCGGCCCAAATGCATTCAGCTTCCCTCCCTCTTTCCTCGTTACCTTCGCGCTCTGCCATAGCTGCACTCATTCTGCACGCACCCGACGCACTAAGTCGTCTGGGTTCATCCCACCTTCGTACTTTGCTCTGCTTGCTGCTACCCGTCTCCCCCCTAGCTCTCTCTCCCTGTCTCAGCGCCCGCAACTGCTCAGCGCTGCGCTGCCCGGCCAGCCTCCTCAGCTGCCCGTTGCTTCTCACCTGCGCCAGGGCTCGCAACCCGCCATCCCTTCTCTCTCAATCCGCCTCTATCTCCTTCTCTCCGGCTAACGCTGTTTCTCAACAGCGGCCGACTGTGCAACGCCCGACCCCTCCAAAGACTGTGCCATAGTTCCACGGCGGGCGACTGCCTTAGAGCGACTCAAAAACGGCCGGCAACTAGGTGGCCCGCTCGTATACCCAAGCCCCGGCGCCCGCTGCATGCAGCCGAGATGCTGTATGCCCTGCCTTCGACCGGCCAACTCGAGCAGAGCCGCCCCGTTGCTTCTCACCTCCGCCAGGGCTCGCAACCCGCCATCCCTTCTCTCTCAATCCGCCTCTATCTCCTTCTCTCCGGCTAACGCTGTTTCTCAACAGCGGCTGACTGTGCAACGTCCGACCCCTCCAAAGACTGTGCCATAGTTCCCCGGCCGGCAACTAGGTGGCCCGCTCGTATACCCAAGCCCGCCCGCTGCATGCAGCCGAGATGTTGTATGCCCTGCCCAATGCCTTCGACCGGCCAACTCGAGCAGAGCCGCCCCCCCCCCCCCCCCCCCTCTCTCTGATTTCCCACGGGCGCCACCAGGCCTGCGGCTTAGTTTGATGGGTTCCAAGGGGCGAGTATGGCCGCAAGGCTGACGATAGGGTTGAGAATTCAAAGTTTATGGGTTGTGGGGATGGATGGTAACGTAGGCAGATCCAATCATTCGGCCCCAAGAGGTGCGGGAACCTTGTATCATGGGCGCATTGCGCGCCACACCTAAAAAGAGGGTCGGGTTGATATTCCCGAACCAGGTAGTGGGCTGGTGGACGGGCGGAGTAGAGAAATTCCGCCCGTGCCCCGAACATGTAGGAGCCCGATCGGATCGTCAAAGGAAGCCCGAGCTCAAGGTCCTTGATTACCGTAACGGCGTCCCATGCCCGGCGAAGTAGTAGCCGAACCAGGCTGCGAAGCCGACGATGGCCTCGGAACCGGCCAATGGGTCTAAGCGACCATAAAAAAAAAATCAAAAAAAAAAAAAAAAAAAAAAAACGCGAGGGGACGCGTTGCACTGCAACGACGCGCCTGCCTAGGCCGCGCATAGTTGTACCCTCCCCGTCGATACCCCGCGCGCGCCGCTCACCCACGCGAAGGCCTAAACTTCCTCCCGTACGCGCGCTGTCGAGCGAACGAGGCTGCACTAGTGTGACTTGCAGAAAACACGCCAAATACCCTTGTAAGGGTATTTGGTACAACACCGTATCCCTGCACACTTACGCACTTACCCTGTATTCCATGCTTCCAAGTTGGCACCTTTCGCTGCTACAGAGCAGTTTCCCTCTCGCAGATCAATGCTGCCCCCAACCATGGATGGCGAAGTGGACGTTGACTAGATCGTCGAGCATCGATTGGTGCATGTTCCCTTCACCATCAGGCAGAGGGCGACCTCCTAAACCAAAGAATGCAGTATCGTGTGAGCTTCAGACATCATCTCGATCCAAGAGAATATCGGTGGTTCACACGAGAAGAACTCATGAGAACAGCACGTCAAGTGATTGCAGGCTATGAAAGAGCACTCAAGGGGAAGATGCCTGCAGAATGAGAAACTTCTCAGAGGACTCACGAAGTTAAGGAGGGAATGCGAGGATCAGGGTCCTCGGTAGGCCTATGGGGCCCTGTTTGCAGCATTACCCGCCCTAAGTGAAGGCGGGCCTGGCTTTTTTTGCAAGAGGCCCTCGACTGTCTATTTCATATTTGGGGTCCAGGCAATTGCGACGCGTCAGTTGGTTGAAAGAAACACAGGCCGAGCAACAAAGACTTTTCCACGGCCCTCCGGGCCTTTCCAAAGAATGCAGGCCCTGGGCGTGATTCGCAGCCCAACCGAACGAGACCCAGCAGCTCAGTAGCTGCTGTACGCAGGCGGCCTCCTGGGGCCTTCCGGAAGCTTCTGGGCCCAGGCCAGCCCAGCCAGGCTGCGAGAGCTGGCCAGCTCTTTTCCATAAAGGAAAGAGCTCCGGCCAGGCAGCCTCATTCAGGCACTCGCATGCTAGCAGCAGCGCTGCTGGAGCAAAGGCTCGCGGCTGCTGGCTGGCGCTGAGAGGCGAGGTGCAGCACGTGCGGTCGTGCAGAGGAGCAGGGCGCTGGTGAGGGCTTGGACTACAGTGAAGCGCAGGGGTGGTCTTCGGGTGAAAGAGAGGACATGTGTGGGTGTAGTCAGGGGATAGGTGAAGGATAATGATGATGATGTGAGGGCACTTACCTTGTATTGGCGATGGTCTGCATGGGTGACATCTTCAAGTACTTCGGGCTGCCGCTGATGTCAACAGTTGCATTGTCTTTTTGTAGTCTGTAGTAGCTGTGTAGGAGTAGGCTGGGCGCTGAGCGCCAAGTGTGAGTGTGAAGGAACTGGACTCTTGTGTTGGGAGGAGAGAGTATGCTCTCCATGAACATTGGTTTTCAGTGCGACGAACCTCCATTGGTGTATTATCGGTGCAATGCTGCTCTCCGGACACGGTGTGACTATTTGGCTTTCAATGTGATGGTGTGATCTGGAATTGTCATCTCGCTGTTACTTATTTTCCTTGCATAGTCGCGACCTCAAACCAATAGCAGAATTGCATCACGCGTTCCACCAAATAAGAACACAGCAAAAGCTCATAATTGACAATGCCTGGAATAGTCTCATCATCATCAACGAAGAACCAATGTCGATATTCTATCTGGCGCTTAGCGCTCAGACTACAGATGGCAGATCCTGTCTAGCCTAATCTACAATGCCGCCGATGACGTCAACAGCTCCCCGAAGCACGAGCAGATCTCGGCCAATGCCGTACGCTTCAAGCACCAGGTGTGTCTCTCGTATCACTCACAACCTCGTTCCCCATCTCACAGATGCCACATGCACCCAAGGACCACCATGCGCCCCATCCAGCATCCAGCAGCGCAGCTCGGCTATGGCTGCCTGCTCCTTCCAGCTCTCCCGTGAACGCGTGAGAGCTGGCCAGCGTTAGCTCAGCATGCAGCCAGGGCCAAAATGCTGAATCCGTGTGCAAGCCCTTTCCTAAACGGAAGTGGCCTGCCTGCTTTCCCTGCAGCCTGGTTGCGCTGGGCTCCTGCCCAGAAGCTTCCGGTAGGCCCAGGGAGGCTGAGCCCCAGACCCAAAGGATCAGGCCCAAGGCCTGTGACAGTTACCCGTGCCCAACTGCCTGCAGCTTGAGTTGGGGTCATGCTGTGTATCTCACCCAGGGCCTGACTCACAAGGAGGCCAGGGCCTGGGCGCTTTCAACCAACTAGCGCAGCGCAACTGCCTGAATTTTCCCCCAGTTGCGAAGTAGTCCAAAATAGACCTCTTGTCATCTGTCGGGCCTGCCTTCACTTAGGGCGGCCGACACTGTTGCCAATAGGGGCCCAGTAGGGCTTATCGAGGCCTTGTGCCTCACAGGTGATTCTGCTCCCTCTCCTGTTCGTAAGACCTGGCAGGAGATGGGGTCAGGAACTGTGGCAGGCCAGCTGGTCACATTGATGTTATGAACCTGGTTGTTTGTTGTCAGAAGACCAACTGGTCACAATGATGTTATGAACCTTGGTGCGCTGCTCAGAGATGAGTAGCGCTTCACTCCCCAACCCTTAGTAACCGCTATACTACCCCTGAGTCCCTGAAACAACCAGCGCCACCCAGATACTGCCTCCAGAGGGAAGCACCACCCTGTAGAAGGCCTCTGAGGCCAAGCACCTCTCCGAGAATGAAGAAGAAGACCAGTGCAACAGTGTCTGATGGTGATGAAGTGCCAGAGGACTTCCCAGGGGGAAGTATGTAGCAGCTCCACCTTTCCTGACATAGATGCTCTCTGAGGAAGAAAGCTGCAGCTATGGCTGCAACGCGCCAAACACCCTGACACCCTACTCCTGAGGAGGGTTCAGCAGGGCACCAACTTCTCTTGCCTCCAGCAGACTCCATATAGCCCAGACCTCTGAGCAGCCCCGTGTGCTGTCAGAGAACAGCGTAGGTCCCAGCTATGGCCGACGCTTCACAGGTCTGGCTATGTTCATCTTCCCCAACGCTGAAGCTGTCACCACTCCAGTTCATTCGTTGCACAACAGCCACGTACTTGGTACCAACTGCCAAAAAGCCCCAATTCGTTTTCCCTGAACCTATTCATACTCTACCCTAGCCTAGATACGACCTAGACCGGATTGGTAGGACTGACCGGTACCATTTCAGTTTCCGCCTCTAGGGCCTCTCCCTGCCCGGCTATAGGCTATAGGACGTCTATCGGCACTAGATGTCCCGTTGCTGCTTCGCCTGCAAAAACATAAAAAGAAAAAATCACAAAAGAAAGAAAACGCGAAGCAACAAAAACATAAGAAGAAAAAATCACAAAAGAAAGAAAACGTGTAACTGCCCTATCATATGCCGCTTCTTTCACAACAAGAAAAAGAAGAGCCTGAGAGCAGACAAAAACCCACGTGCAAGAAAATAGCAGGGAGATTGAGGGAATACCACCGAACATTCTTTTTTCTTTATCTTTGCGTGTTTTCTTTGGGGAGCCGTTACCTTTGCGGCATCGTTCTTGTTTTGTGCTGTGCAAGAACCCTGGACATTTCTGAGAAAATCCAGTCCGTTATCCCGTTGATGTTTTTGGTAAAGATTCAGAATCAGACTTTGTTTGCTGTGTTCTCTGGATATGTTTGTGATCAAGCTATCTTGCATGTATGTCCCGTGCTTACTTGTTGAGTTTGGGCGCTGTGCGTGGTGCAAGTGCAAGCGCGTGTGGGTGAGTCTCAGTTTGCTGGGCCCGGATGATGTCATTGGCGATTGGCCCGGGGAAGTTGTTGGAAGGCGCCGCCAACTATAGGAGTGCCACTGATGTTAAGCAAGTTTTGCATTGTATGAATGAAACAATCAGCATTCAATCTGCTTGGCAGTTGCTCTTCGGGTGGGGGACTTGTCGGGAGTAGCATTGACATGAGAGCCATAATGCCGGGCGTGCAGTTTCAAGAAAAAGGCTTTCACTGTGTAAAATTTCTGCAAATTGAGCAATTGAATCTTTTTTCTGGAAACATAACAAAGCTATCAACACTACGCGTCAAATCTTCAGTGCTTTGCAGGCGCTGGAAAATTTCCTGGAAAGCAAAAGGCAAGGAAGAAACGAAGTAGCACATGTCACAGTCATGGACAGCTTGGCACAGTCCACCCCTTCTCTCTCTCTCTCTCTCTTCCCCCCTTGACTTCGAACTGGGAACCCTTTACTCCACCCCGACAGTTCCACTAGCCCCGCCTCCCCCTCCGGCCCCCCAACCTGTCAACCCCCTGAGGAGTCGGTGAATAGTCCGATCGCGCCATGTGGCTGGAGTTGTGTATAGAGAACATGACAACACACCAATCAAAAAAAAACAAAAAAGAAAAAGGCAAAACAGCCTGCGAAGCCTTTAACCTCCCCTGGCTGCCACCGACTTCCCCCAACCCTCCTCCCTCTCTCTCTCTCTCACACACACACACACACACACACACACTGCAATGAGCCCACACGTGATGATACTCGTCACATTACCAGTCCATATGATTATCGATCTGCTGATGAATGACAAACAATCGCAAATGTGTGTGATGATAGAATGAGGTGAGAATCATACACAGACGAAGGAGGAGAGAGGGAGAATAGACAAAAGAGAGAGAAGAAGACAACAGCCCACTTCTTCTTCGGGTTCTTCGTCCTCCTCCTCGCCACCTCATCAATCAATAGACTGAAAACAATGTCTGAAGTTCTGCCTCAAGGTGCCACGTGGCACGTCAATCTGGCTACATCAGCAAATGGAGAGTATCGTCATCAACCACGTACGTATCCTTGATAACCACAGTCTTGATCCCCTTCCGAAGTGAGGAAGAATCAGAACAGCCTCATCAATCTCACAGCCCGCCACATCATCAATCATATACAGGTGGCAGCGGCCACGTCAGCAACGGCGCGTGGAAGCTGCCACGTCAGCATGCCCAGAAGACCATCGCCAGCCAGCACCTTGCCGTAATCCTCTGCCAGCATAGAGCCGGCGTCAAGCCAATGTCGCAATGTCGCAGCATAGCAACAGCGTCGAAGTCCACGCGTGAAGTCGGCATTCACGCAAGACTGAATGTCCTCCAGCCAGGAAGTCAACTCTTAAATAGCGTGGATGCGGGGTCTGGACCCCGGGTACTGAGGTCCTGCACCGTCCAGATCTCGATATGAATGAGGGCCCAGATCGGCCAGAAACTGTATTTCTCCCGCCCTGAATGCTGTCTGGGTACCTGCACACAACAAGAGAATGTATCCGACCATAGGCCTGGGTGCGGTACCTTTGACTCTACAGTTGTCTTTGACTGTTGAATTTCCCTTGTGCTGCGTTTGGTCACACAGCCTCCTCGACAGACTCAGGCTGGGCATGTCTCGGTCACATAGCCCAGCACAGACAACTGAGTCTGTGTCTTACCGGGGGCAAAGTTATGAGCCCCGGTCTGCTGCTGAACAGGGTTACTGCACACACACACACACACACACACACAGAGACACAGA
>BFEA01000271.1:484444-494989 GCA_003427395.1 Chara braunii
CCACTCCTCGCTGGGTCTGCATTGGCTCAATTCAGCCTCCCTTTGTCCCAGACCCTGCATTGCATGTGTCCCAGTACAGTCCCAATGAGATTCAACTGCTGCCGAGGCACTTCGGCCTGGATTTGGACTTGAAAGTCTGGATCTGGACTGCCCCTTGAATTAGACCAGAACTGGGACTGTGCCTACTGACTTCACTTTCGGACAGGCACAACTCTAAACGAACAGACACATTTACTACTTGAACAGKCACTTTCCATTGCACGAACAGGTACACTGCCTACACGTACAGACACACCCTTACTCGAACAGACATGACATACACATCTCCTGGTGAACAGGTAAGTCTTTTGACAATGCCCTTTGCCTTAGAATTAGATGTGCCTGTTGATAGAGAACTTGGCTTTTGACCTGTTTTCACGTTTCTGAGCCCTGGCAAGATATCTTTTCACACTGCTTTACTTTTACAAGGCCCGTGCTGCTCTATTTTTACAAGGCCTGAGGCCTATATCGGGTAAAGGCCCTTTTAAAATCCTGTATTAATTACTTTCAGGATACAGTCCTGGACTGATTAGTGGATAGTAATCTAGACAGAGTGCCTATTAGTGACTGACAGGTATCTACTAACGACCAAGATGCAACGATTTACTGGTGTGTATACTATTTTTATTTTTTTATACTTTACCCTACTGACCTCACCACTGGATGACCCTGTATGCCATACCCAGGGTATGGCAAATTACAGATTTCATTGTAACTGACTTAGAACATCAAATTTGACCATGCGATTTCAGACACAAACTGAATACTGAATTGCGATTTACCATGGACTGACATAATAAAATTCCGACGGACAAAACTGAAGTTATGTCTTACCCTGGCTATGGCTGTCCCACAGTCTGAATTTCAATTTTCAACTATCAACTGACTGACTGACAGACCCAATTCCGAAATTGCAACACCCTAGGGTCACTTCCTTGCCAATCGTCCCAGATGAGCTGCCAGGCTATAAATAACCTCCCAGGCCTCTGAGCATCAATTGCCATCCACTCCTATGCAATCCTGTGCAGGAGTGAATCACCCTCTATCCAATACCTCTCGCCACACACTCACCAGCACCACCCTTATTGTCGCCAACACAGAAGATGACAGATCTCCATGAAGTTCAACTCCAGTGTCTCACCAGATGATGATGGGTGCTCGAACTCATCAATCACTTCACTCTCTGGATCCAATCCACTCCGATACCAACTATTACGGACCTGGTTGTTTGTTGTCAGAAGACCAACACTCACTCACATGGACTTCCAGGTATGCCCATACATACACAGAAGGAAGGGGAGAGCATGGGAGTATCACACCGCACAGGAAGAGATAAATGCCACGGAAGACTTGACCATGCAATATGACAAAAAACACTGAAGTGCAATTCGTTCCACAGAATCCTCACAATTAGTCACAAAGGAAAGCCGAGTTGATCACATCCAGGAATCAATGAAGCAATGATAGTCCACACACAGTATTTACACTGTTTATTAAACTCGGAGTCTCGAAATGTCAGAATAACCCCAGAACCGTGGTGTGCTGCTCAAAGATGACAAGCCCTTCACTCCCCAACCCTTAGTAACCGCTGAGTGCCTGAAACAACCAGCGCCACGTAGATACTGCCTCCAGAGGGAAGCGCCACCCTGTCACAGACCTCTGAGGCCAAGCGCCTCTCCGAGAATCAAGAAGAAGACCAGCGCCACAGTGTCTAATGATGATGAACTGCCAGAGGACTTCCCGGGGGGAAGTCTGTAGCAGCGCCACCTCTCCTGACAAAGATGCTCTCTGAGGAAGAAAGCTGCAGCTATGGCGGCAGTGCCAAGCACCCTGACACCCTACTTCTCTTGCCTCCAGCAGACTCCAAATAGCCCAGACCTCTGAACAACCCAGCGTGCTGTCAGCGAACAGCATAGGTCCCATCTATGGACGACGCTTAGCAGGTCTGGCTATGTTCGTCTTCCCCAACGCTTCAGCTGTCACCACTCCAGTTCATTCGTTGCACAGCACCCACGTACGAGGTACCAACTGCCAAAAAGCCCCGATTTGTTTTCCCTAAACCTATTCATACTCTTCCCTAGCCTAGACACGACCTAGACCGGATTGGTAGGACTGACCGGTACCGTTTCAGTTTCGGCCTCTAGGGCCTCTCCCTACCTGGCTATAGGCTGTAGGACCGTCAATCAGCATATGCCTTTAGGGCCTGTCTGTCCTAGGGATAGCCCGGGCCTGCTATTCGCAGTTAGGATAGCTGTAGGGAATTTGGTTAGTGCGGGCCTATAATTTTCCTGAATTTGCAGATATGTCCCTCACGGATTTCCTCACTGTCCATTGTCGCGGTTAGCCCGCAGCCAAACAAAATTACGAATCTCACCTACCTATGTACAGCCTCGACTCGATGGGCTACAGGCCACCAAAACCAGCCATCGCCCTCAGGATGCTGGAACAATGGAACCTTGCACCATAGACCTCACTTTGAAACCCTTCACCACCGGCTCAAGGAAGGCGCATACCAGCAGTTGCTGGCAGGAACTGCTACAAGTTCCAGGGAATATGGCCTCAGTCATTGCTAGACTGCAAGCATTAGTTCTATGAAAGACTGGTGACTCACCAACTAGGCCCAATTTTCCCATCACCACAATGCTTCAGAAATTCAATAGCAGAGAGTCTCAACCCAGAACAACACACTGAAGAAAATAGGACATGACTTGGATTTTGAATCACCAAAGAGATTTTTTTTTTTTTTTTAATCTGTCTTCTCCTCATGTGGGGGACAGCCGTATTCACTCCACTCTTCTCTCGATATTTTTTTCGCCTCACACTAGCTACCTACTTGCCTCACATTATCTACCACAGCAATCCATATCTATATACGGAAAGCGCAGTGCACTAAGGCTTGCGGGTTTAAGCCTATTGTGAGGAACGAGCCCTCAAGTGGACCTATCAGACATCACATTGTTCTGGGCTAAGGCCCCACCAAGCCAAGTGCCCGCCCTAAGTGAAGGCGGGCCTGAATATTCGTCACAGGCCAAATTCAACATTTCCATATGTGGGTAGCACATCAGTTGGTTGAGTGAACGCGCGAGCCTCGCTAAGCTGCGTCGTACAGTTGGCCCAGGCCACAAAAGTTGTGCCTGGGCATATACACACAAAGCAGGGCCGATACATTGAGAAGCAGGCCGTTGGCCTTAAGGAAAAGCAGTACTGCCGACGCATCTATCCAGGGCCCCTGAGCAGATACAGCCAACAGCCAGGCCGTGCCCAACTGAAAAGGGCCCAGGCCCTCAACTATAAGTCTCGGGCCTGGGCACAGGGTCTGGGGCCCAACCGCAAGCTTCTGGAAGCTTCCAGCCAGGCCACACGCAGCATCCAAGAGGCTGACACTTCCATAAAGGAAGTGAGGCAGCCCAGGGCAGACATTGGCCAGCGCTGGCAATGCGGAAGTGCTGCTGCACTTCTGCTTGATGCTGCGCTAATGCCAGGGGCGCTGACGGAGCGCTAGGTGGTGAGACGGGCGCTGCAGGACGGCGGGGCGCAGGCGGCCATAGCCGGGCTGCTAGGCGCCAGGGGGTACAGCGGATGATCGGGTGGTCTTCAGGGAGTGAGGCGCTGTGTGGGACAATCAAGGTCTGATTGAGGGTGACAAGATACGTACCTGGTACATGAAGAGAGGTCGCTGATGGTGTTGACAGTCATGTACGTGAGCCGAAGTGATCCTGTTGCATGAACCAGCTGTAGAGTAGGATAGTGTGGTAGAGCAGGCTGGGCGCTGTATGCCAGACAGAGAGAGCGACTCTGGATACTGTGTTGGTGTGGCCTACGGGCTTGGACATTGGCTCAATACTTCATTGTATTGCTCTTTATGGATGGTTTTCTCGGTGCATTTGTACTCTCTACTTGGGATACTACTACTTGCTCAGCTGTGTGATTTCGCAACTTGGTTTTATGTATATCGCTCACACTCATATGCCTCCCCAGAGCAGGCTATCACCTACCCATCTACCCAAGCAAACCAAGGTTGAACCTATCTCTTCAGAGTTGAGCCTATCCCCTCAGCAGTGAACCTCAGCCCTCGCACTGGATGGAAGGGGGCATCCCCTACCAAGACCAACTAGCAGGGGGGAAGCCATCTATCCCAGGAGGTGAACCCGAAGTGTGTCACAGGGGCCGTGGGGAGTCAAAAGGATGACGTGGGAAATCGAACCCGCAACCTCCCAATTCCACTTACGTGAATGCTCGACTTCCCATAAAAGGACGCACAGACGGAGGTCATATGTCAGACCGCTTCTCAGACAAAGCACATCGAATGCAGGAGCATGAAAAATTGGTACAAGAGAGACGGCTGAGTTCACTTTCAAGGTCCAATGGATAAGCGACGTGAAACAACAACGCTTCTACATATAATAGAGTGACGAGCATGGTGCAAAACATACAGTTTAGCTTGACAAACAGAGATGAGATTTAAAGGCCGTTAGGGAAAATAAACTTTTACTGACTTGCAGACAACAACAGTTTCAACACTGCACAACCTAAGCGGCTGAAGAGACTTAGTAGACAATCAAAAGACTCCCATGACAAGTCAATTACTGAGGCACTTGCAATCAGTGAAGCAGGCCGGGTGATGAATGCTCTGCGACTTCTGCAGTGTGAAACGAGATTGGAGGAAGAGGGAAAGCAGCAGACCAGTGAGATCAAGCAGGTATGCAGGAAACTGAAAATCAACCACTGCACACCAGGTTCCTGGCCTCACCTGCTGTTCTTGCTCCTGCCGCTGCTGCTGCTGTTGTTGTTGTTGMTGTTGTTGTTGCTGTTGTTGTTGCTGTTGTTGTTGCTGGTGTCGAAGCTGCAGCAGAAGCTGCTGCTGCTGCTGCTGTTGTTGTTGTTGCTGTTGTTGTTGCTGGTGTCGAAGCTGCAGCAGAAGCTGCTGCTGCTGCTGCTGTTGGTGATGCTGTGGGTGCAGTCCTTGCCCCACATGAACCTGATAATGACCTTGCTGTTGAATGTTCAGAAACGGCTGCAGTGCACTGAGGATGGAACTCATCACAGCTGCAGGATCAACCCCTTGCGGATGACCCTCGGTCCCGATTACTGTGGGATTGTGAACTCCACCTGGACTCGCTTGGGCAGTGCCTTGCGGCCCACCGCTGGCAGCAGTCGCACCACCAGCAGCAGAAGGATTATCCATCATTCCACGGGCATTAGATGCATCTGCGGCTCCTGGAACTCCCGCACCTTCAACCTGATGTGTCACAGCAGCTTCTCCACTAGATGGGGGCCCTGCTCACCAGTCATAAAAGAGACATTTCTTTATAAATAGATCTCCAAACACGCGACAAGACATCTCTTCTCATCAGGACGATGCAGACAGATATATATTGCTTCACTCATGCCATGATGCAGAATCCTGGACACAGGGGTCCCCATTTTTACCAAGTCTCTATCCCTACTTCAGTACAGCTTCCTAACAAGCATGCCCCTTTAGATGTTCCCTCTGCAGTGGGGTCAACTTAGGGAGGTTTGTTGAGAAGCTCCTGACAAGCGTCCCCCATATGGAAGTCCACCAAGTCAAGAAGAGTTTGGTTGAAAAGCTTCTGATGAACCTCTGTCATAAGGAGCCTCTGCCGAACGATATTCGATACCAACTTTACAAAGTGAAAACCTTTTCTACATGTGGTGCCAGCGGCTTTCAGGGTCCCCATTGTACAACTCACAAAGACGGCACTGGCTTAGCCAGCAGAGGAGATAGATAGGTAGACAAAATATACTTCACAATGAGGTTCTACATCGACATGACTCCCCATGCACCTCGCTAAATTAGACACTAACATACGACTGCCCTCACCCAAACCTTGTTGATTCTAAGCAGCCATGTATCAGACCTCGTTTGCTGGTGCACACATGCTTCCACATTCTCACATTTTCAATCCTTTCCAGATGGAACTTCCAATCCACGTAACCACTTAAACCACTATCAGTCAAACACCATGTCAAGCTCCATGCAAAAAGCCTGTACACCTGAAGAGCAGGCCATGATTCCAAGACTAGTAAAGGGCAAAGCTGTCTAATCCCACCGTCCACGTCAGAACATGGGTGATGTATATGGTGTGTCCAGCTCCTTGCCGCAAAGCAGGAAACAGCACAACTCTGCCTCTCTAAGCATGCTGGAACACACAACTGTCAGGCTCCAATCTGAGTGGGCAGGTGCAACAGTCGAAAGGTTGTACAGAGACTTCCTCACCAGATAACAAGTGATTGTGATATCTCACTTGTCTAAATGATGGCAGATGTGCAGCTTTACCTTAGCCCCTTGACAATGGTTAAAATCCGCTTCTCTAGCTCATGTGCCGGAAACATATGTGAATATTTCCAAGCGCAAGGCTGTTCGAGGCATTATCTCAGGCCATGTTTCTAATAGCATTTTCATGCACTCAGGCCAACTGCGGCAACTGTTCATGGCACTTCCTGTCTGTGTTGTCTGAACGCTTTGTCATGCAAACATGAGAAAGCTCCTGCAAACTCTCTCCCTGCCTCTTCGATTCACGAGGCATTGCGAAGTTCCTGTTTCACTCTGCTGTGTGCTGTTAGTGAACGCCAGTGAGAGCTAAACATGCTGGGAGATTTTCACCAGATTTGTCATTTTAAGGCCGGGGGATGCTAAGCTCACAGGGAACTCTTTGACACATTTGTAACTGACTACACAGGCAGTCCACCTCTCTAATTTACAAATGGCACAGGAGCCAAGTGATAGCAGGTTCACATAAGACACCCACAGGCAAGATGATGTGAACTTCGGATGCTAAAGTCGTCGAAGGCCAGACCATTGGAGTTTAAGACCTCACTGTCCGAGCTCAGCCACATGGACTCTGGGTTTCCAATCTGACAGAGAGAAGGGAGTTACAAGGTAGGGACTGCCAGTTATAACACAGCTTCGACCTTGCTAGGAAACAACAAGCAATCTAACAATTAAGACTCAGTGGCTTACTCTGTGGCTCCCTCTGTCAGCCAAGTGAATGCTTTCACCCACAGTAAACAACCAGACCCCATCATTCAATAGTGTGTCACATGCTATTTTCATGTTATCTCAAATATGTGTACGTCATCCGTACCCAACTAGGTTCTTCTGCGGCTGCAATAGGGCAGCAACCAGTGGCAATTTCGACAGTCGACCGACCTTCCACACGACTACATGAGACCTATCACATCCCCACCCACTCTTCCACATATTGTTTAACAAATTAACACACGAAAAGGAGATCAACATAGGATCAGACAGAACATTGGGGCAATGAACCTCACTGTGTTTGGAGCCTACTAACCCGATAACCCTATCTCCCCACCCACTAGCGGTTCTGGGATCACAACATAGAAGTAGCTTCTTTCAACTCGGTGCCTTCCAGTCGGACAGGTAACAAACACACAGGACAACCCGTACCATGCCCCTAAAACCATCACGAATGAGATAATAGACAGCACGGGCGGCTCGTGGATGGATGTACTCACTCAGTCCTGCCATGATGGTTTCCATTATGGACATCACAGACCGCGCGGCGAAGTCTGATATTTGTGTGCCTCCAGCCGCTCCAGCCTGTTGCTGTTGCTGTTGCTGCTGTGTTTGCTGCGGTGTTTGCTGGTGATCCATAGACACTTGGCTGGTTGGTGCCTGGCCTTGACCTGAAGTGTTATCAGGTTGTTGTTCCCCTTGCATTTGTGCTGGCCCCCCTGCCCTGGGCGACATGAATGGAGGTGCAAAAACAGAGACAGATGATGGCGATGAGGATGTCCCTGTTGAAAACGAAACAGCCGAGATTCCGAAGGGCCTTCGAGCAACACTCCCAGGGGGACCCCAAGCCTGCACCTGCACTTGTGGACGGTTTTGCTGCGACGGGGGTGATGCCCCTGGCTGTGATGCCCCTGGCTGTGGCTGGGCTTGAGATGGTGGACCAGCTGGAGGCGGTGACGGAGGACCAGGTCGCCACATCTGTGCAAGGGCTGCCGCTGGCAGAAACACAGCCTGAGGAGGAAGCAACCCCACATTGGGTGCTTGTGGCAGAGTCTGCCCCTGGCCAACTGGTCGACTCTGTCCAGACATAGCTGCATCAGACTGGCCTGCCCCTGCTGTCCCGGGTGGCGCCCCTCTCCCTTGAACCATCAGCTGACCATTTGCATCAATGCTACAAAAAATTGCCTGCATCGCCTCGCCACCTGGGCCCAACCAAACACCCCCCTGACCTGCACCAGGGGCCCCACCACGACCATCCTCTGCTTCGTCTCCACCAGCTCCCGCTGGCCGACCACCAGGTGCCTGGTTTGTAGATCCAGTCTGTTGCCCGTCTATCTGTCTCACTGGCCCTTGACCACCAGAACCAGCTGAAGGAGCGGGAGTGCCCCCCACACCTGTACTTTGTGAGCCAGGTGCCCGTTGTGATGGTGAACGAGGAGGAAGCTGCATCTCTGGCCCATTTGCATGAATGTGGATGGCAATATTTCCCTGGCTATTCCCTGCCTGAGCTGGATTGAAGAATGGGATTTGAGGGCGATACTGACGCACCGGCTGTGAGGCCCACAAAGAACAAAAAAGCACCACAATGAGGCCACAGTAACAAAACCTTCCCAGGACCGCAAATATACACAAGAATCACGTACGAAGACTTTTTTAGCGGTGGCAGTCAGGCAAGCTACTGTCCCGCATAAGACCGGCGACATTCATTCTTACAATGTTTCTTTCCAGCATCATAATGAGTGTGTCACAGACCATTGAAAAATCCCAGACCCAGTGAAGACTCTGAAGTTAACCACTACCCAGCATCAAAATGGGCATATACCATAAGCGATGGACAAGGCTCAAACCCGCTAATGATTCTGCAGTCAACCACTACTGTTACGGACTTCGCCAGGGCTCGATCCCTGGTCTATCTTTTGCTGTTTCAGCTGCATCCCGTTTTCGGCCTGGCACCCTTTTTCCAAACCCCTCCTTTGGTACCGTAGGATTACTGGAGCCATGCTGCAATTCGGGCACCACTTTCAAATACTGCATTTTTCAGTTCTGCCCTCGGGGCCTTTGCAGAAATGCCCCTGGTACCGTACGTGTCACCGGTACTTATGCCGGCTCCCCGTACATTACGAGGGGGAGTCTCGACCAGTTCTCTGCTGCTGTACTCGTACTCAGTGTGACTTGCCGTTTCGGCATTCGGAATCGAAGACTTCGACTTTGTGCCTTGCCACTGTGTCTGCGTCCGACCCTCAGTCCGAGTCCGTTGTGTCGAGTGAGTGAGTGTGTGTGTGTGCTCTCACTCTCTCCCTCTCTCTCCCTCTCTCTCCCTCTCTCTCATCTCCCTCGGCTCACCCTCAGCCTCACACTCGTTACAACTACCTTCTTGATACACATCCAGAGAGGCACTATCCATGGGTAGGAAGTTTGAACTGCATCATAGAACCCGCAGTAAATGGGCTTAAAAACTCACCTGCACCATGATTGGCTGTGCATGATCATTTGATATGTAAACAGCTGGACCTGGGTTGATAAACCCTTCCCTCCCCTGCAGGCACACCATTACAGACCCGAAGTTAGAGCATCATCACAACAATCATGCTATCAAATCCAGGCTCCTGATATACCTCTCACATGACATCAGTCCCTATGTTGCACACCGTGAAGGTGCAGACCAGAACAGGAACCGACCTCTCTCACAAAGTACAACATAGCGTAGCGGAAGACTTAGATACCAATGATCTGATCAATCAAATGTTGCAATGCAGCCCCAAACATACATCATCATCATTCCATGGTGTGAAGGGGCCTGGCGCTCACACAGGAAGAATGCGCCACTCCCCAACCATACACAGACGAAGAAGAGGGGAGTTAGGCGAAGAAGAGGGGAGTTAGGCGAAGAAGAGGGGAAGATGGGAATGTCCTCAACACCAAGTCTTCGGCACAGGCCCAAATAATCCCTCGTCAAATGTCTGAATCCCAATAATGTCGAGTCTGAATCCAATGTCGTCAAGTCCTAAAGCCACAACTCTCTCTCTCGTAGTCCGCAGATACTGAAAAGTCAGGTAGCGCGAGGGTGAAGAAGAGATGGACTTAGAAGAGGAAGAAGAAGAACTCTCTCCCTCAGTCCGGTACTAACCTGTGAAGTTGGCGCCTTGATGCAGGGACCTCGAAGATGAAGCTGGAGCTATGGCGCCACAGGTAAGTCTCCCTGGCCTCCGCCAGTCATCTCTCTCCCCAACGCTACTATACTCCTACACGTGCCCAGCGCTGAAGACTACTACTACAGCTACTAGCGCCCAGCACTGAGGACTACTGCCAGCGCTACAGCTACTCCTCCAGCGCTCCTCCAGAGTGCTGCTGCCGAATCCTGAAGACTACTCCTGCCTTCTGCCTGCCCGTGAAGTGCATCGGAACTCCCTATGTACTACCTCGGCCTACCTCTTGACTGCCTGCAGTTGCAGGGCGGGGCAGTCCAGGAGGCTGCTCTTGCCAATGCCAAAGTGAGCCAGGGCCTG
>BFEA01000271.1:510183-526339 GCA_003427395.1 Chara braunii
ATACCCCCCCCAATACCCAAAAGTTTCTCAGCGGACTTGGGCTGTACTCAGTCCCCAACTCAGATTTGAAAAAAATCAGTGGATGGTTTTTTTCTGACTGGTCGGCAGACCCCCGACCGGTCAGCCCAACTGGTCCGCTGCAAGACGGTCGGCAGTCGGGGTCGCCGGTCAGCAGGGATGCAACCCTGTTGAGGAGCAGTTATTGCCTATGGTAACTGGCCGCCCCTTACAGACCAGACAGAACCGGTTCGGGAGTGGACTACGGAAGCACCCCATCCAATTTTTGCAGTCACAATTGATGAATCGAATGGCGCGGCGCAGACATATGTCACAGGCTACGTGGCTCCTACATCCTACGAACACAGGTGTATCAACCGGCAATTTATAGAGGCATTGCCAGGGTGCCGTACATGAGTACAGTATTGACTGTCGTCATACATATGGAAGCAAAAACTTGCATGGACTATCCCTTCATAATCCTCACGGCACAAGGCATGCAAGCCACATGCAATAGTTGAATCTCCAGCAGGTCATCACAAAGTGGCATGGAGCATCTTTCTTGGGTTTCCTCAGTATTCATTCCTTCTCTATGGGCAGATGACAACAGGGCGGATCAGTCCAAAGCAAAGGCATTCAGCCGCTGCAGGATTTGGTGCTCAACAGCTCGCCCTGGTGGTGATACACTATCAGCGCATCGCTCCGCAGGTGCTTCATATAGAAGTCTATTTTCCTCCTCGGGCTGCTGTATTTGTCATTCATCTGGCAACGAAGAGGGAGATCCGTCTGCGGGTCTCGTAGGTGTATGACAAACACCGCATGTGGGACAAGCTAGGAGAGGATGTGGAGGGTGATGGCACCGGGGATAGTCCACACATCAAAGACGCATGCTTTCTATGATAGCTTCCTGGAAACTTTGACGACACATGGCATGTTGCTGACATGTCATTAGTATGGATGGCTGACGTGCACAGTTATATAGGCACTGCAGATTAAAAATAATGGCATGCTGGCACGTAATGAGGGCGTGGGGGGGACGAGCACAAGACCAGGGATCACAGTTTTTGTTCCCGAGGCTGGCAGCGACCATCCCTTCATAGTGTTCGGACCAGAAGCTATGCCTTGTGCATGCCAACCACACTGCACCTGTGTGACAATGAGAGGGCACAGCTGCAATGACTTGCTGATTCTGACTGCCGAGATTGACTGCGAGGCTTTACACTAACCGGTAGGGTTAGATTTGTAATTTTGTTTGGCTGAGGGCTAACCGAGAGACTTACCTGTAAGGAAATCCGTGAGGGACATATCTGCAAATCTGCGAAAATATCGGCCCAGTGCTAACTCGAATTCCTACAGCTACCCTAACTGCGTAGAGCAGGCCCGGGCTACCCCTAGGACAGAGGCCCTAAGTGGCCTATGCTGATAGACGGTCCTATAGCCTACAGCTGGGTCCGGTAGAGGCCGAGAGGCCGAAACAGAAACGGTACCGGTCGGTCAGTCAGTCCKGTGTAGCTCTAGAGTAGTCTGTAGATAGGTTAGGCACATCGGTTCAGGACTTTTGGCAGTTCATTTCTCGTGAAGCAGGGTTGGAGAAGCCAAGCAAGTTGGTGGCGGTGTCTGTCTGCAGGCAGCATCCTGAGACCTCGCCATGGACAGCAGCCATAGCCGGCCCAGTCTGTGCCTGCCATAGCTGGGGCATCCTCAGCGCATCTACCCCTGAGGGTATCTGCGTCTGGCCGGGCTACATCGAGGCTCTACACTGTGTACTCGTGGGTGGTGGCAGCCATAGCTGCCTGTTCTTTCGTCAGAGTCGTCCATCGGCACTGAAGACTTCATCGCAGGACCTGTTCTTCATCAGGGTGGTTGGCGCTGGCCTCTGGGAGGCCATTCGGATGTGGCGCTACTAACTGGGTGTAGGATAGAGAGTGGGGTGTGAGTTCTGAGAGTGGCGAGATACTGGAACAAACTCTGTTACGATAATTATTTGAGTTGGCTCATCATCAGTGCAATTTCAATTGTTATCCTCGCAGGTTCTACTTGTGATTGGTTGTTCGGGGTTTGTCAGAGAGAGAGAAACTCTGTGTGTCTTCTCCCCATCTGTGCATAGCTGTATTCCGCTGCCTACTTTGATTTGTGTGCACTGTGGACTGTGTCTCCTCTCCCCCTTCTCTTATGCATGTATGGGCATGTATGAAATTGTCTGTGTGTGAGCGGCGGTAAAAATCATCAGACAACTAAGATCATAACAGTTGGTATCGGAGTGGCATTGGAATTGGAATAGGGTTGAGCGCACTGAGGCATCTTCTTCATCTCGCGACATACTGGCGAGAGCTTCATGGCGATTCATCTTCCCCAGTACTGAGTCAGCAGGGAAGAAGACCTTCAGCGGTTGATTCAGGTGTTCAGTGGTTGCACTGAGCAAGCGCACTGAGCCTGTCAGGGCGCTTGTCAGGAAGTGGCGAGTACAGGGCTATTTCGCCATAGCCAACCCTGAGGGGAGTATTGCGAAGTACCCCCGAGTGGCGAATTACCCCTGAGGAAATCATGGAGCCCTGAGCGGCATCATCCCTGGGTAGCGCTGGCACAAATTGACACAGTATATCAATCTCCAGGAGAAATAACCCCATCTGGGGCTATTTTTAGCTTCAGCGGCTACTAAGTAATGTGGCGAGAAATTTTGGTGTTGGCATACAGGGCGCCACATGAGCAGATACAGGGTATCTGGATTAAGGGAGGGCAGCGCTACAGGATCCTGAGGAGGATCAACAAGTTTTAAGCAGTTCTGTGCGTGGGATTATCAGGAGGAATACCTGGAAGATTTTGGCGAGATAAGGGTCGTCATCTCACATAGCCAGATCTTCATCAACACCTGCAAGACTCTATGAAAGTGAGTCCGTTCCATGCACCTACCTGCATACCGATCCAGATAGGAATAGATTAGGCAACTATAATGGTCTATCTGTCTGTCAGTGACAGGATGTGAAAACCGCAGACTGCATGACAGCCATAGCTATCTCTCCCGTACCTCTCTCTGCTCATCTCTAACCCTCTGTTGACTTTTTCTGTTCCAAAATTGTTATGTGACTGCTATACTGCATTGCGATTGATCTGGGATACTCAATATGTGAATTCTGTCTTGGAAAGGTAGTGTTACTGTGAATTGCAGTTTGGTGCTGAGTCTCTTTATAGCCTGTGCTAACTAGTGTCAATCACAACTTCTATTCTGTCCGTTAGAATTCCATTTTGCCAGTCCCCAGTGAATAGCAATCCAAAAATAGACAATACTGCAGAATCGCATGATTGGATTTACAGTATTTCACGGGATACAGTGAATACTGTACTTCGCCATACCCTAGGGTATGGCCGCCAGAGTCATCAGGGTCTAAATTTAGGTCTGAGCTAGGACATAGGGTGTCTGACTGAATCCCATGCTTTGGTTGATCTCTCTTGTCAGTACTAACCATCTTTTATCATTCTCACTGAATACACTTGTTTTCTAGTGGGCTCAAAAAATCTAGTGCGTCTCTGGAAGAGTAGTGGAGTGACTCTACTACCTCCAGTGTGGTGCAGGGCCACTAAAAGGAAATCGTGTGTATGATTTTATTGGACTTACAGTCTGTATGACACCTCACCCCAGAGAGACCCTTCCAACCCAACCCGCTGATTGCCTATACACCCATTTGTTCCAGTGTATGAGTTTTGCAGCGATTCCAGGGTGTCTGAAAGAATCTGATTATCGCTGCATACTCAGGTTGCTGTTTTATTTTGCTTTTATTTTAAAAAGAGAAAATGTCTGACCATGGGGCTCACCAGTAGCCATAGGTGGAAGTGATGAAGGTGGAAGGTCAACAGCCTTCAACCTCCACTCCTCCTCCTCCACATCTGACTGCTACTCAGCAGGAAAAGGAGTTGCAAGAGCAACTGCGGCGGCAACAAGACCGGCTGGCAGAGTTGGAGCGTCAGGAGGCAACTAAACTAGAGGCTGCAACAGATTATTCCAGAAGGGAATATCTGTTGCAGCAGCTAGATAAGGTGCTCTCAGATGACCGATGTGCACAGGTGACTAAACACCTGGCAGAGATGATCATCCTGGAGCACAAGATCACCAATTCCCACTTCACGAACCGGGATGATCGTTTCAATCGTTTGGAGCATCGGGTTGACAGCCTGGCCGCTCAACAGTCTAAGATTCTGGATGTGATTCAGAACTTGACTGCTCAGCTGTCTGCTGCCAAGCTGATTGCTCCTCAGCTCCCTCTGATAAAACCCTAACCTTCTCCTCCTTCTACCCCTCCATCTCCCCCTGGATCAGTGCATTCTTCCCGGTCACCATCTCATTCCCAAAGAGCCTCAGGCAAAGCCACCTATGCTGCTATGACTGCAGGAGATCAAAGAGGTCCCAAGATCCTGCACCCAACAAGTTTAGGGGCGATGACCCCAAGACCGATGTTGGGGACTGGGTTGCTAGGACCAAAGCCTGCTTGACGGGCTTTGTTTGTGCAGAACAGACCAAGGTGGCGACTGTTCTAGGACTGCTGGAGGGACCTGCATTGAAGTGTACCACCTCCACCTCCAACAGTCTGCAATAGTCCATGGAGGACTGGGCTTTTGGGCTTGGGGTGGACAGACTTCTACAGGCCCTGGAGGACCGTTTTGCAGACAAGGAGCGGGCCCGCAAGGCTGCTGACAGGATTGCTCGCCTGGGACAGCAACGATACAGCAGCACCCTGCAGGCCTTGTTTGCAGAATTTGAGCAGCTTACCTCCACCCCTGGGTTGGTCATGTCCACTGATGATCAGCTGACCAACTTCTGCAGGGCAGCGCCTGAGAAGTTTGTTGTTGCCTTGTACAACGCTGGGCACAAGGACTGGAGGTCCTTTGGCCGTGCAGCCCTGGACATGGAGGCAAAGCTTCATGTTCAGGTCCCATCCTCTGACAGGAGGAAAGGTGCCTTCCCTAGAGGTGGTAGAAAGGGAAAGGCAGCCTTCACACATGCGGGATCTGCATCAGGTTAAGATTCAGATTCCCAGACTGATACACCTTCAGTTGGGACTGGATCTGCTGTTGATACAGATGTTGCAGCAGCCCTGACTCAGGCTGTTTTGGGAGTTTTGCAGCAGCAGAAGAAGTTTATCCCCACCACAGCCTCAGCCAATGCAAAGGGGAAGGAAAAGGGACGTCGGCCTTCCTCTTCCCGGCGCCCTAACCTGCCCAAAGATGTCCACATGCCAACTGACCCTCTCGATCCCTCCACACTCCCCTAGCATGACCTCAAGATCCAGGAGGGAGTCTGGAGAAGAAGGATAGGGGGTCTGCCTCAGATGTGAGGGACAACACTTTCTAAAGGACTACCCTTACATGCCAGGCCCAAGGCACTCAAAAAACTGAAACAGACCCTGGGGACTGCAGTTCCCCCCAGTGCTGCACCTTCATCTACTCAGGTAGGTGAATCTACAACTCTTTCAATTGAGACAGGTTCCGATTGTTCGGGGACTACGCCGACAGCATCCTTCTGCTATGAGGATCCTGACCCGGATCAGTACCCGGGGCAAGATGAACTTCAATCACTTGCTGCCTTCTTCCTTCATCTCAAGGAACAAAAGAAGAGCAAGTCTAATCTCATATTACTTCGGCCCCTAATCAACCGCACCAGGATCACTGGGTTATTGGACTGTGGAGCCACCAGAAACTTCATGTCTCCCAGTGCAGTTAAAAAGTTGCATCTCGGCATGAAGGTTCAGCAGCTGCAGCAACCGCTGCTGGTGAGAATTGGTGACGCTACAATACTCAACATCAGGGAGAAGGTCAGGTCAAGGGTATCCCTGTGACCTTCAACAGTACACAGTCTGAACTTCTACATCTTCCCTGAGCTGCCCTTTGACCAGGTATTCTCTATGGAGTGGCTGAAGGCAGTCAACCCGAGGATCAACTGCCAGATCCCAAAGGTTGAGCTACCTAATAGCCAGGGTGTATATCAGCCATGCATGATTGCCGCTGATCACCACCCTAAAACATCTTGCTACTGCCTGAGAGCGAGGGAGTTCTATTCTCTCTCATGCCAGTATGACCATGAGCGTCTGTTCATAGCTCTGGTCAAGCAGACTGATGCTCCCCCTGTTTCCTGTCCTCCTGAGATACAACAGGTGGTTGACAAGTATGCTGATCTAATGCAAGAGCCCTTTGGATTACCCAATCGGCCAACCAAACATCAAATCGAGTTGCTCCCTGGAGCGGTCCCTCCCAAGGGCCGCATCTACAAGATGTCCCCTGCTGAGCTAGAGGAGCTCAGAAAGCAGCTTGGGACCGTGACCAGCAAAGGTTGGATCAGACCCAGCACTTCTGAATTCGGTGCACCAGTTCTGAAGGGAATGGCGAGTTCAGAATGTGCATTGATTACAGGGGTCTCAACAAGATCACTAGGAAGAGTACAGAGCCACTTCCTAGGATCGACGACCTTCTGGACATGGTGCACGGTTGTACAGTGTTCAACAAAGTCGACCTCAAATCGGGCTACCACCAGATTGAGATGGCAGAGGAGGATGTCTACAAGACAGCCTTCAAGACCACATATGGGACTTACGAGTTCCTGGTCATGCCATTTGGACTTTGCAATGCCCCAGGCACCTTCCAGACAAAGATGCACCACATCTTCAGGCCTTACCTCGACAAGTTTATGGTTGCCTAACTGGATGATATCCTGGTATTCAGCAAAACTGTCCAGACAGAGATGCACCACATCTTCAGGCCTTACCTGGACAAGTTTATGGTTATCTACCTCGATGATATCCTGGTATTCTGCAAAACTGCCAGGGAACATGCGGAGCACCTGACTCTTGTCCTTAAGTCGCTACGTGACAGCCAGTACAAGATCAACAGAGAGAAGTCCTCTTTTGGAGTTCCCCCTGTTATCTATATGGGTCATGTAATCTCTGGAGATGGTCTGGCTCCAGAAGCAGCCAAGATAGCTGCTATTCAAGAGTGGCCTCAACCACAGACAGTGAGGGATATTCGATCCTTCATGGGTCTAGCCTCGTACTACAAGAAGTTTGTCAGACACTTTTCTGCAGTGGTTGCACCCCTAACCAACCTAACAAAGAAAGATACTCCCTTTCTTTGGTCCCTTCCCTATCAGCTGGCCTTCACACGACTCAAGAAGGCCTTGATTCGTGCGCATGTGCTGAAGTTACCTCACCCTACTCTGCCATTCATCCTAACCACTGATGCCAATCAGTACGACATTGGGGCAGTCCTTCAGCAGGATGATGGGAATGGTCTACGGCCTGTAGAGTTTATGCGTAAGAAGATCAAGACTCAAAAGCTCCACGACTCCACCTACGAGAAAGAGCTATACGCTCTTGTCTGTGCCTGAAACACTTGAAACACTTTCTCTTGGGGAAACACTTCAAGATCTTCTCAGATCACTCCACCCTGCAGTGGATGAAGTCCCACGGAGAGTTAAATGACAAACTGGCACAGTACATTCAATTCATAGACATGTTTGACTTTGAACTGAAGCATAAGAAGGGCTGCTACAACAAGGTAGCAAATGCCCTCTCTCGTAGGCCTGACTCTATTGCTCTGATCTCCTCTACTCACTCCTTTGGAGAGGAGACCCGTCAGACCATTGCTCATCTACTGCCTCAGGATGAGACTTTCGGACCCACTGTCAGGAATCTGCAAGCAAATCCTAGCTCTGAACCAGGCTATGCTCTGAGTTCAGACTAGCTGTACACTTACAGCAGAGGGGAGGAGCGCTTGTGCATTCCCCAGGACCACACTTCAGAACGCTGCTGATGTCAGAGTGTCATGATGCCCATGGACATTTTGGGTTCGTAAAGTCATATGCAGCCCTGTCGCAACGCTTCTTGTGGAAGGAGATGCGGACTGATATGCTACACTATGCGGACACCTGTGAGCTCTTCCAAAGGAATAAGGTCCACCATCGACCTCCTTTAGGACTGCTCAAACCCTTGCCCATACCTGATGACCCTCTGGCGATAGATTTCACAAATATAGGCAAGACCACCCCTCGTGGCATGCGTCAGGTAATGGTCTGCGTGGACAGGTTCTCCAAATAAGCATAGTTCATCCCCTTGCCAGAGGTAGCTAGGGTCCCAGCTGTGAGAGCAGCCTTTTCTGAGAGGTGGGTCACTCACCATGGACCGCCCACTTCTATCGTCAGTGCTAGAGACCCCTGATTTAGCAGCGATGAGTGGCAGTCCTACTGTAAGGACTGCCTGCACTCACGATTGGACATGACTTTTGGTCATCATCCTGTCATCCTGAAGCCAATGGGTGATGAACCAAGTCTTATTCCAATTGCTGCGTCCTGACATCTCTCCAGATCAGCAGGACTGGGATCTTCACTTGGCTAGGGCACAGCTCATGTATAACACGTATATCCACTCCTCGACAGGGTTCAGTCCCTACCGGTTACACTGGGGGCGTGAACCACGACAGCCTCTCGATGACATCATCGATAAGGCTAAGCCTGATCTGACACCGGGCACAACAGAGTTCACCAGACGTTATCGTCTAGATGTGGAAAGAGTCCGCGTGCACTTGTCAAAAGCCCAAAAGGCCATGATTGAACAAGCTAATTACCACAGGCGGCCCTCCCCCATCCGCACTGGTGATCATTTCTAGGTGGCCAGTTCTCAACTATCGAGGGAGGAGGATATCTCCCCCAAGCTGTTGCCTCGTTACCTGGGTCCATGGCAGGTCCTAGATATATAGCGGGCGCTGATCCCTTCGGTCAATCGTACGTTATCGACATCCCGCTGCATTTACGTGCATCTAAGCTGCTGCCTTTCACTCCAGCTGATGCCTTTCCTGACCGGCCCCCTCAATTCGGTCCCCCGATGCCTGGCAAGGGATATGACATGGAACGGATTGAGGATGAGTGGGGCACAAGCCCCGATCGGCAGTATCTTGTGAGGTTCACATTCCAACCTCCTTCTGAGGGCAGATGTTTCTAAAGAAGGGAACTTCTCAAAAAAGCAAAGTCAGTTTTCCTACGATATGAAGCAGCTCAGAAGGGAAACCTTCCTCGCCGTTCACCTCGCCTACATCCCTAGCTCGGAGGTCCTCGCTTCCGGGGAGGGTAAGCCTGCAATGACTTGCTGATTCTGACTGCCGAGATTGACTGCGAGGCTTTACACTAACCAGTAGGGTTAGTGTTGTAATTTTGTTTGGCTGAGGGCTAACCGAGAGACCTACCTGTAAGGAAATCTGTGAGGGACATATCTGCAAATCTGCGAAAATATCGGCCCAGTGCTAACTCAAATTCCTACAGCTACCCTAACTGCGTAGAGCAGGCCCGGGCTACCCCTAGGACAGAGGCCCTAAGTGGCCTATGCTGATAGACGGTCCTATAGCCTACAGCTGGGTCCGGTAGAGGCCGAGAGGCCGAAACAGAAACGGTACCGGTCGGTCAGTCAGTCCKGTGTAGCTCTAGAGTAGTCTGTAGATAGGTTAGGCACATCGGTTCAGGACTTTTGGCAGTTCATTTCTCGTGAAGCAGGGTTGGAGAAGCCAAGCAAGTTGGTGGCGGTGTCTGTCTGCAGGCAGCATCCTGAGACCTCGCCGTGGACAGCAGTCATAGCCGGCCCAGTCTGTGCCTGCCATAGCTGGGGCATCCTCAGCGCATCTACCCCTGAGGGTATCTGCGTCTGGCCGGGCTACATCGAGGCTCTACACCTGTCTCTTATACACATCTAGATGTGTATAAGAGACCCAGTCTGTGCCTGCCATAGCTGGGGCATCCTCAGCGCATCTACCCCTGAGGGTATCTGCGTCTGGCCGGGCTACATCGAGGCTCTACACTGTGTACTCGTGGGTGGTGGCAGCCATAGCTGTCTGTTCCTTCGTCAGAGTTGTCCATTGGCACTGAAGACTTCATCGCAGGACCTGTTCTTCATCAAGGTGGTTGGCGCTGGCCTCTGGGAGGCCATTCGGATGTGGCGCTACTAACTGGGTGTAGGATAGAGAGTGGGGTGTGAGTTCTGAGAGTGGCGAGATACTGGAACAAACTCTGTTACGATAATTGTTTGAGTTGGCTCATCATCAGTGCAATTTCAATTGTTATCCTCACAGGTTCTACTTGTAATTGGTTGTTGGGGGTTTGTCAGAGAGAAAGAAACATTGTGCATCTTCTCCCCATCTGTGCATAGCTGTATTCCGTTGCCTACTTTGATCTGTGTGCAGTGTGGACTTTGTCTCCTCTTCCCCTTCTCTTATGCATGTATGGGCATGAATGAGATTGTCTGTGTGTGAGTGGCGGTAAAAATCGTCAGACAACCAAGATCATAACACAGCCACCATCCCCTGGAGAGGTCTCTTCACTGTTTGTAGTAGAATCAGTCGGATTGCTCTCCGGGGATTGCAGTGCTTACAAGTGCTCATCGCATACTGTTCCTGATCGATGAGCCAGATGCATGTATGGGCATGAATGAGATTGTCTGTGTGTGAGTGGCAGGAAAAATCGTCAGACAACCAAGAGCATAACACAGCCACCATCCCCTGGAGAGGTCTCTTCACTATTTGTAGTAGAATCAGTCGGATTGCTCTCCGGGGATTGCAGTGCTTACAAGTGCTCATCGACGTACTGTTCCTGATCGATGAGCCAGACCAAGCAATTCTTCACCACTTGATGATACAAAGAGTGAATATTTCCCGCTGTGTGCACCCTACCACCATTGCCCCTTGGGATCGATGGGACAATGGATCCTATCGGCAATTGTAAGAGCACTGAAATGACCTGGACGATGTAAGATATATGCCCAAATATTTGGATTGACGCCTGGCATGTGGTCTTCTGCAGCAGGTACCCCTACCCATAAATGCCGTAAACAGGGCTTTTATGTTCACACCAGGTGCAGTACTGCCGTCCTCCAGGCAGACAGCACGGTGCTCTTCTACTATCCAGCGGACGTCTGCAAAATCAGAAACCATATAATGGTTACAATTGTGAGCAAGGAGATGTACATTAAGGACATAGAACGCACAGCGGCCTCGCTGTAGCGCTATGACATCATCAGATTCTGCAGTTTGCACTTTAGGGGGAGATTCATTCAATTCTGCAACTTGCACAGGTGGTGGAGGCTCATTGCGGTCTCGACTATTTCTGTCAGGTGCCTCGGGCTGTATTGAGTCCGTTGGCTCCAGTGTGCGCTCCGAAGATAGATCTTCAGTAGGGAGCTCCATCAGGTAACCAGAAGACGGGTCATTATCATTTGGGGCACTGGAGCAAGTGGGGCTAGGTGCATGAGAGAGGGGCAGGTCAGGCAGGTAAAAAAAGGGTAGACCAGTCGCAGGAAGCGGAAGCGGATCAGCCGCACTTGTGCGCAGAGCGGCTGCTAGTCGTGCAAACGCTGCACAAGTAGCTGCACCTCGTGTCTGGTGCACATGCAGGCCTGCAGTAATGAAGAAATCATCGCCACATTGTGGGCATCACACTCAACATGTACTATTCAGTAGGGAGCTCCATCAGGTAATCAGAAGACGGGTCATTGTCATTGAGTCCGTTGGCTCCAGTGTGCGCTCCGAAGATAGATCTTCAGTAGGGAGCTCCATCAGGTAATCAGAAGATGGGTCATTGTCATTTGGGGCACTGGAGCAAGCGGGGCTAGGTGCATGAGAGAGGGGCAGGTCAGGCAGGTAAAAAAAGGGTAGACCAGTCGCAGGAAGCGGAAGCGGATCAGCCGCACTTGTGCGCAGAGCGACTGCTAGTCGTGCAAACGCTGCACAAGTAGCTGCATCTCGTGTCTGGTGCACATGCAGGCCTGCAGTAATGAAGAAATCATCGCCACATTGTGGGCATGACACTCGACATGTACTATTCCTGGATAGCGTACATTGAAGGCGACGATGTCGTTCAGGTTGCGAGCGGATGCGTCCACCGGCGGGGCCTTTTACCGGCTGATCTGACCATGAATGTGATGATGGTAATGATGGTAATGCAGTCAATGACGAAGAGGAGGCCTGCGAGGTGGTGGAGGGGCACGAAGGAGAAGAGGAAGAGGAAAAAGTAGAGGAGATAGATGACAGAGGGGTTGATGCCATAGAAGATGTCAGCGGGGGGAGTGTTGGAAACGATGGTTATGGATGAAGATGATGGTGGCAGTGTCGGTGGCAGCACTGGTGGTGCTGGTGGTGGTGGGGGGTGACGGTGGAAGAGGATGGGCCGGTGGTGGTGATGATGCTAGAGGTCGCGGCAGCAGTGGAAGCGGTATACTTTCCATTGCCGCCGTATTGGTAGGACGCTGGCCCTCCTCCCTTGCCGCCTCTTCAGCCAAATTCGATGCGGCTGGCCTGGTGCCCTGCCGTATCCACATTAGTATCTGGCATTTCGGCAGGAATGACGGGAGAGTGCGGGTCCACCGCATTGGAGAGCTGATGCTGCCCACGGTCAACATCGGTGTTGGGCTGCGGGAAGTGGCCTATTGCATGTGTGTGTGTGTGTGTGTGTGTTGTGTGTGTGTGTGTGTGTGTGTGTGTGTGTGTGTGTGTGTGTGTGTGTGTGTGTGTGCGTTTTAGATTTTCCCCACAACAGCCCCAATTCAGCCCAGGTGAATAGATTCAGAATCAAAGCAGTCTTTGTCCTGTTGCAGACAACGACAGCGTTTGACATGTCCAACATATTAAAGCAATTTTATAATTAGACAGTTTTTTGGTTGTCCTTGGGGTACCCCTTTCATTGTTCTTGCAGCTCCCCTTTTACTGTGCCTCTTACGCACAAGGCTGCCCACGTTGATTGTGGTTGAGCGGCAGCTGCCCACATCCCCGTGTACCTTTACGGCCCACTCTCACGTTATTTCAGGAGGCAGAGTAAAAGGGAAGGTATGCTCCTGTGCATCTCTTCAGAGCTTCATACTCCTGTTCATTTCATTTCAGAGCTTCAGCTTATACAGTCTTTGTGTCCGTCCTTCATCTCCATACTTCCGTTCATTTCATTTCTGATCTTCATATCGCCTATACTCTTAATGATGCTCATTCGTATGTATTTGTTAGTAGTACAAGGGGAGTGGAGGGTAGGCTGGAGGGTGAGGGATAGAAGGCGGAGTTCTCTAGGAGTATGGGGCAGGGGAGGTAGGTGCAACAGTAGGGCAGGATAGAGTATGACATGCAAAGAGCATGGGAAAGGTGAATGACGGGTTTCACAGATTTCTAAATATTCACCGCTGTGAAACGGTATTCACCTGCTAGCAGTAGCGAATGCAGATATCCCAGGGCTCGATCCCTAGACTTTACCTTACCTGTGTACAGTACCTGTGTAGACCCCGAGAGTTGAACCCGTGACCTGTGTATTCGTAACAGTCGGTAGGCTGTCGTAGGGTCCGTAGGTTGTAGGGGTTCGATCTGTAGACCTGTCGGATAGAGGCCTTAGGGAGTTCTAGAAGTCGTAGCTGTAGGACTTCTGAAAGGTCAAGGTCGTAGCTGCTACAGTCCTGAAAGGTCAAGGTCGTAGCTGCTACAGTATTCAAAAGGCCAGGACTACAGACTTCCGGAAGGTCCCAGTAGTGGCCTATCGAAGTTGGCTCACGTCTAGACAGAGGCAAGTGGGCAAGTGGTACCAGTCCCAGTCAGTCCTAGTCCAGTCAAGCAAGTACCGTATGGGACTGTGTGCACCACGAGCATGGAAAAGGGGCAGACCAACGAGTTACAGTATAAATCAAGAGGCAGCGCCCAGCCATTCATTCATTCCTGCGTACGCCATGCGGAAGTGCTGCTACAGCGACTTGTGCGAGGTAGTCTGCAGTATGCCCGAAGACAAAGTGGGCAAGAAGGAGAGCTTAGCCATAGCGGTAGAGGTAGTAGCGGCCATAGCCGCCATAGCTGGAAGAAGGGTGTAGCGTGTGTGTGCATGTGTGTACAGTGTGTCGTGTGTGGGATATCCAGGGTGATCCTGTGTGTGAACAGCAGAGTTGGGTGAGTGACGAACAGAGAGTTGTACAGGCGCTAATGCGCCATAGCCATCTGAAGTGCGCTTGTATCTGAACTGTGTTCTTGGTTACCAAATCTCTAAGTTCTGAGTGGGCACTTGTCGCCAGTTTGCTGCGCTACCTGTTTACATGCATGTGGGGTGTGAAAGAAAGCGAGTCTGATTGCAGCTGAAGCAGACTTCTAAAAAAAACAAAAAAAAACAAAAAAACAAAAAAAAAAGAAATAAAAACTATGACGACTGGCCACCCCTACAGAACAGACAGGACCAGTTCAGGTGTGGGCTATGGAAGCACCGCATCCAATTTTCGCACTCACAGTTGCTGCATCGAACAGCACGGCGCGGACAGATGTCACAGGCTATGTGGCTCATACATGCTAGGGGTGCGTGTGTTGTCATATTCGTTATACACTCAAAAAAAGCATGACTGTACCAGACTGTTTCGTCGGACTTTCACCGACTCATGTGCGTGTGTGTGCGTGTGTGTGTGTGTGTGTGAGAGAGAGAGAGAGAGAGAGAGATTTTCTACTATGTCGTTGTCGTCTTTTCTTCCTTTTCTTTCAAGCAGCAACAGGTAATCTTGTGGCAAACTGAATCCATATAACAGTTCCCACACATACTTCAACAAATCAAACTACCTCAAGAATATGATAGGCTTTGCTTCACTGACCGGTGCTTGCCACATGAGAGAGAAAGTGACCCGCCCCAGCTCCAAAAGTAATGCCCCTAGCCGCTGCATTATTGTTCCTTGCTGCATCGCTTGAACACGGAAGTTATTCCTTGCTTCAGGCTCAGTAACTGGCCCTTGCGATTCGAGCTGATCTGCAAATCGCTGCATCCAACCACAAAGTCCCAAGATGTAGTTGATAGAAACATATGTTTGTTAATTCCATCACCCATCAGATTGACCAGCATTCCAAGCCAATCGCTGAACCACTGCATTTGAGCACAAAGCTTAAACACTTGAAAGAGACCCCGGTGTCTTCTATACCTATCAGATCAACCAAAAAGTCCCAAGACGTGATTCATAAAAACACGTTCGTTCCTTCCACCACCTATCAGACTGACCTGCATTGCAAGCCGATCCCTGAACCACTTAGCACTTGAAACAGATGCTTATGTCTTCTATCACCACTAGATCGCCAGCCCCTAAGCCATCCTAGACCTCAATCTTGGAACGTAAACAGAAAAGTAGGTCGGGGCACATACCTTGAATATACCTTAGGTAGGTTGGTTCTACCTCCAATGTTCTTGCATTTCACTTTTCAGTACAGAAAAGATAGCAACCTAATTCTGACAGAGCGTCGCAGCCAGAATTTCCAAGGCACAAGAACACACTTCCAGCAGTCACATCCAAACTTGTATTGACTAGATGACCCGTTGCGGCTTCACCCGCAAAAACAGAAAACTGAAAAGCACAAAAGAAAGAAAAAGCATAAGGAACTGCCCTATCATATGCCGCTTTTTCACAAAAATCACAAGAAGAGCCTGAGAGCAGACAGAAATCCGCGAGCAAAAAATAGAAGGGAATACCACCAAACCTTTTTTGTTTCTTTACCTGCGAGTGTTTTATTTGGGAAGCCAATACCTTTGCAGCATCGTTTTTTTTTTTTTGTGCTGTTCAAGAACTGTGAACTTTCATGAGAAAATCCTGTCCATTGTCCCGTTGACATTTTGCTAAAGATTCCTATTCAGACTTTTGTTTGCTATGTTCTCTGAATATGTTTGTGATAAAGCGATCTTGCATGTATGCCCCGTGCTTGCTTGCCGAGTTTTGACTATATGTGCATGCGCGTGTGGGTGAGTCTCAGTTTCGTCTGCGCCAAAACTCTATGTGTGCAAGTGCATGCGTGTGTGGGTGAGTCGCAGTTTGGTGGGCTCCGATGATGCCATTGATGATTGGCCTGGGGAAGTTGTTGGAAGTCGCCTCCAACTATAGGAGTGCCACTGATGTGAAGCAGGTTTTGCATTGTATGAATGAAACAATCAGCATTCAATCTGCTTGGCAGTTGCTCTTCGCGTGGGGGACTTGTCGGGAGTAGCGTTGAGATGGGAGCCATAATGTCGGGCGTTCATTTTCCAACATTTCCTCAAAGGCAAAAAAGGCAAAGAAGAAACGAAGTAGCACGTGCCCCTCTCTCTCTCTCTCTCTCTCTCTCTCTCTCTCTCTCTCTCTCTCTCTCCCCTGCCCCCTTGACTTCGAGATTGGAACCCTCT
>BFEA01000271.1:527636-558936 GCA_003427395.1 Chara braunii
ACTCTTCCCTTGCTCCGTACCCCACCCAATCTCTGCCCTCCCTCCTCCTTCCATCTGCCCTCCCCCCGCCCAACTTCACCCTGCTGTCTTTCCCCTTCCTCCCGGCCTTTTCCCATGCTCGTCTCCCCCTGACGACCTCCCTGCCTTCATAACACAACCTCTAAACTACCTTCTGCTTTCTGTCCTCCCTCCGCCCTACTTCTCCCTGCCGCCTCCCTTTCTCCAGGCCTCCTCTAGACCTTCTCTTAAAACCTTCCTCTGCCCTCCGTTCGCCTGGCCACCTCACTCCCCTTCCTTCGCCCAATCTCCGAGTGACCTCTTTCCCTCTATCTCCTCCATCCTCTCCGCCCATTTGCACTGACCTCCTTCCCCCAATCTCCTTCCTCCCCTTCCTTCCTTGGCCCGATGTCCACCTGACCTCCTGCTTCCGCCCTCCTCTCTGCCGCCTCTGCCCTGCCTACTCGCCTCCTCCCACTGGCCTCCGTCCACCTGGCCGCCCCATTACCCTTCGTTCGCCCCCTTCGTTCGTCCCCTTCGTTCGCCCGAGCTCTGTCTGACCTCCTTCCTCCCCTTCCTTCCTCAGAGCGATCACCACCTGACCTCCTCCTTCCATTCCTCCCTCCGTCCTACTCCCTACCTCCCCCTTCCTCGACCGGCCGCCCTACCTAAACGCTCCATTTCTTTTCAGATCTTAACATGGTTGCACAGGCGCAAGAAGGAGAGAGGGAAAGCAGGAGAGAAAAAACGCATTTCACCTAACCCAGTTCCTCCTCTCGCTCTTCCTTCCTCACACTTTGTATGTCTCCTCCACCACAAAAGGTACGTCTTCTGCTGCCTGAAGATCTTCCTCCTCAACATTCTCTTTCGCTCTTTTCTCTTTGGAACAGCCTTATGATTAACTGCCCTGCGCCAGGTATTTCAGGCTATCGATATTTCTTTCCATATTTCACTCTTCCTCCCCAGTCCCACCGCATTGAGTCAGCTCTCTCTCTCTCTCTCTCTCTCTCTCTCTCTCTCTCTCTCTCTCTCTCTCTCTCCCACACACGGCTCCCTGTGTGCGTCTGTGTGCGACCGCACACGCGAGAGCACACGCTCGCCCTTACTCACATTGGAAAAAAACAATGCGGCGCTAAGCCTTAACGCAAATTGAGAAAGATGAGAAAAACGGAATGCATTCTCTATATCGTCCCCAGATAAGGGAGCCAGAAGAGAGGGAGGACGGAGGGCCAAGGAAGGTAACGCCACCGGAGGAAGGAGGGAGAAAGCAGGAAGGAGAAAGGGATGGTGCCTCTCCTGCCTCTCTCTCTCTCTCTCTCTCTCTCTCTCTCTCTCTCTCTCTCAATAGCCTGACCCGCTTGCCCGCAGTGAGGTGTGGGTTCGAGGTGAAGTAGAAACACTCACTCTAGCAGGAATCCACATCGACGCTCACGTCGGAGCACTTAGCATGAACTCACGATCCACGCGCGAACCACCAATCCACGCAGCACCGATTCACGAAAGCACCAACTCACATCACATCCACCACGAACCCACGATGCACCAAACACCGAATCCACGAAGTGGCAAGGACGAAGCACGACGTATGAAGCACAAAATCCACAATGGACGAAGCACGAAGCATGAAGCACAGAATCCACAATGGACGAAGCACGAAGCATGAAGCACATAATCCACAATGGACGAAGCACGAAGCATGAAGGTCAGCTGTCATAGGTCCGTAGGTAGCAGGGGTTCGATCTGTAGACCTATAGAATAGAAGTCTTAGCTGTAGCCCTTCTAGAAGGTCAGCCAGTGGGCAAGTGGGCAAGTGGTGAGTCAAGTGGTGGACTAACTGCAGTGCAATTGCAGTACGACCTGGGTAGGTTAGCAATGAGTTTCCACTCAGTCAGCGGTAAGGTCCAGTCAGTCCCAGTCCGGTTCAGCAAGTACCACAAGGGACTGTCAGCACCATAGGCCAATGGCAAAGGGCAGACCAACAAGTTTCAGAAGTATAAATCAAGAGGCAGCGCCCAGCCATTCATTCATTTGTCCGTGAGCCATGCGGAAGCGCTGCCACAGCGACTTGTGCAAGGAGGTCTGCAGTGAGCCCGGAGTTGAAGTGGGCGAGAGAGGAGCGTAGCATAGCGATAGGGTAGCTGCGGCCATAGCCGCCACAGTTACAGTTAGTGTGTAGCATGTGTGTGTGTGTGTGTGTGTGTGTGTTCAGAGTAACACGTGTGGGATATCCAGGGTGATCCGGTGTATGTGAACAGTGAGCTGTTTGGGCGCCGAGTCGCCATAGCCAGTTGAAAGTGAACTCGTATCTGGTTGTCATATCTCTAAGTTTTGAGTGGGTGCATGTCGCCAGTTTGCTGCGCTACTGTTTACATGCATGAAAAGTGTGAATGAAAGCGAGTCTGATTGCATTGGTATCAGAGCTGGTACCCGCTATTCCACGCGTCAAGTTGTGTGTCGCAGGAGTGATGCGCCATAGCAGAGGTGGCCGCCAGGAGTCAGTCCGTCATAGCAGACCTGAACATTGGAGAAGCCGCCGCGCACCTGCAGAGAAGACCACGACGAAGAAGAAGACCGAGAGAGAGAGAGAGAGAGAGAGAGAGAGAGATTGGGTTACTACGTACCTGCTGCGCTGGAGATACCGCTACGGAGAGAGAGAGAGAGAGAGAGAGAGAGAGAGAGAGAGAGAGAGAGAGAGATGAGCGATACAAGTTTGGTTATCACTGACCTGTGAAGTGTGCCGCGCAGTTCCACGAAGAAGAAGATAGCAGCCATAGCCTCGGAATTTGACCACGGAGTGACGAAGGAAGGAGGTGAAGGGGGACAAAGAGGAAGGAGGTGAAGAGATGAGGTTGGTGAGGGAAAGTGAAGCCGCCAGCCATAACCGACTACAGGAGTTGACCGGAGGCGTTGACCAGAGTTGACCGAGAGTTGACCAGGGGTTGACCGAGTGTTAACCTAGCATTGACCGACTGTTAACCGAACGTTGACCGAGCATTAACCGAGCGTTGACCGAGCGTTGACTAAGACATTGACCAAGATTTTGACCAAGCTGGAGCCGGTATAATCTCGCCAAGCCTTCAGCCTATCCCTCGCCCTATGGATGAGCACACACCCTGTGGTACTTGCTGAGTCAAGTCTGTCTGTCTCTCTTTCTGCATCGAGTCTCTTCTGTCTAGGTGATAGTACTCTGTGGATGAAGGATAGGGCCTTGCTGACCAAGCCCACACGGGCTTAGTAGGGCTCAAGACTGTGTCTAACGACATGACTTTTCCGGAGGACACGATCCCTCCCAAGGACCGGTACTGACCGGCGGGCTGCTCGTTGTGGCATGGTAGGCCCAAAATCCGAGTTGTGGGCTGCACAACAGGCCGTATAAGTGTTGAGAGACTTGCTGATCGCGTCGTAATGTTTGCGACGTTAAATAATTCCTGAGGAGTTACGAGGGATCTCCTTAAATGCCTCCTGATCAGCAACAGGTAAGGCTGTTGAAGAAGAAGCGGCTGCAGAAGCAAAAGAGGAGAGGAAACGCAGGGAAGTGAAGGGAGAGAGTAGTGGCACGGCGAATGAGGACGCCGCGATGGAAAAGAAAATTAGTGAGTGGATTGCTAATTTAACGTTGGGGGAAGATGAGGAGGCATAGTTTTATGTGCCCCAGGACGAGAGGGATGCGTTAGCCAGTGAGCTAGCAGCAATGGAGGACCCTCTGGAACGATGAAAAAGAGGAGGAGTGGAAATTGAGGATGAAGAGGGAAAAGAAGAGGACGAGGAATGAAGTTCATAGGCTGACCGCAGAGGTGGCGGAGATGAGAGATTGTAGGTAGGAGGTTAATAGGCTGACCGCAGAGGTGGCGGAGATGAGAGATTGTAGGTAGGAGGTGCAGGCTCAGGCAGACACCTCGGCCAAAATGGATAAGGTGTTAGGGTACCTGGAGGTGCTAAGTGCGGCTTGGATTGAGGAACGCCAAGCCAACAGGGCTCAAGAGGTAGCCCTGAGTGCCATGCACAAATGGTTAACGGGGACCTCCATTTTCAGCTCCTGACTAATCGGTCCAAATTTTTTGGTTTTTTGGTTTTTTTTTTTTTTGCCTGTTTTTATTTTGGCTTAAGGTTGCTGTCTGCCAAATTTGGTATTATTTGGGTTATTAGAATTTGTGCTGTTGGGAGGCCTGAACATCCTGAAATTTGGATGACGTGTTTCATGCAAAAATTGCATGAAAATGCACTTTTGGGTTGCTGTTTTATGTGTTTTTATTTTTTTTTGTTTTTGTTTTTATTTTTTAATATGTTAGTAAGAAGTGCCCTCCCCAATGTATAGAGTTTGCTTGAAATGGCCTTATGGTTTTCTTATAAATTGACCTGAAAAATGGGGGGTCGGTTAACCTTCTCTCGTGCCATGCGGTCAGGATTTAGAGATTTCGTGCGCAATATGGTCACCCACGTTGGAGGCGAAGTTAGGCAACTGAGAGAGCGTGGGGAAGTTCTGCGAAGGCGCTATTGAGGGTGCCAAAGCAATAGCAGCTGTAGAGGGCGAGGCCAGGCCTCGTAAGGAGCCCGTTAAGCTTAAATTCCCAGATGCATACGAGGGAAAGAAAGAGGAGAATTTTAATAACATGGAGGCCAGCGTGAATAGCTATGTGTACTTACAACACATCCTGACTGAGGAGCAAGTCCTCGTCGCCTTCCAGGCCCTTAAAGATGAAGCGGCCAGTTTTGTCAGATCTCTTGCGCGCGCAGCCAGTTGTGAAAACAACATGGTTGCATACTCTAAGATCACCACCCTTCCTCAATTCTTTAAAATCCTGAGGGAGAGATTTGTTGACCCAACAAGAGGCGTTAAAGCCTCTGACAAGCTACAGACTATCCACTCGCGACAATGGAGTGCAAAAGCACTCGAGGGCGTTGTGGACGACTTGGTAGCCGTCCCAGACCATGGGGTCACTGAGCCCCAGTTGGTCCAATTGTTTTATCCTGCCATGCCCGAGCCCCTGCGTGGGCATTTCTTTGAGAGGTCTTAACAGACAGACATCACCTATGATGTGTTGAGTAGAGAGGTGGTCCTGTATGAGTCGAGGTCCATGCCAATGTCCACTTTCTGGCACAAGGACACAGGAAAGAAGTGGAAGGGTCAGACCATCTCTGGCCAAGTGAGGGCCAAGGATCATATGATCCTTACGTTAGAAGAGGGTGGTACAGATGAGATCCCCTACAGTGAGATTGAGTGGGGGTTAGAGGAGGATGAGCGTAGGACAGGGGAGGTCTTATGCGGCTGTCGCGGCTGGAGGGAGGCCGCAAGGTAGAGGAGGAGGCCAGGGCCAAAGGGGCCATGCCATGGGAGGTCGAGGACCGGGCGCACAGGGGGTTGGCGGACAAGGGAACCGCCAAGTGGAGGTAGGGGTCAAGGTCCCCTGCCAAATCGCCAAGGTTCTTGTCGGTCCCCACAACGACGAGGTGGAAGGCCACCTCAAGGAGGGTGGCACCCAGGCTTGCCACAGGGCAGGCCCTGGGAAGACTTGGGCTTGGACCAGCGCGTATGGCAGGAACGCGTGAACTTGGGCGAGCGCGTGTTTTGTGGTGACCCGGCCCACGTAATTAAATTTTGTCCTCCGTACAGACAAGCCCGATGGGCTGCTCAGCAGTCAAAAGGCAGCCCGCCAGTAGGGGTCGCAACTGCCCCTACTTTAACCATGTGGGGAAGCGAGCGCGCGCACGCAGGAAACTCCCATACCACATGAGCCTATGGCAAAGGTTGCAGGCCCATGCCTAGCTAGCTGTCCACACACTGCTTGTCCTAGCATCTCTCTAGGCACGTCCCTCACAGGTATGAGAGAAGAGCTGAAGGAGGGGATGCCAGGCTGGGCCAAAATGAAGAAGGAGAGTAAGGGACAACTGATTTTGGCAGATGTAGAAGTGTTTAGAAGTAGAGTAGGGGCCCTTATAGACTCAAGGGCTACTCGCAGTTACATTAGCCATAGGGCGCTGAAGAAGCTGAGGCTAGGATTAAAAGTCCAAAAGTTGGAAGAGCTCATAGTCAGTGTCCTCGCAGACAACCGTACGATGCGAGTTGAGGACTACGTAGAGGGAGTACAGGCGTACTTTCGCCTAGAGAAAGATGGGAAGGTGGAGAAAGATCTCCATTCCATGACTCCCCTCGTTCAGGATGACCTTCCTTTCGATATAGTGTTAGGTATGGATTGGGGAGAGGCACCAGGGGCCACAATCCACTTAAGAGAGCATGAGTGTAGGCTTCCTAGTCCGTTAGGCGAGGTTAAGACTGCCCGCCTGTTTCACGTCTCAGGTGTAGATAACACCTTGGCACATTGTTGTCTTAGTGCTCCGACGTTCGCTCGACTAGTGAAAAAGGAGCAGTTAGAGGATCAGGTCTTCGTAGTGTATGTGAGACCTGTCACTGAGGCTAAGGAAGGAGATAGTTCCATGGACCCAACCATTGCCAAGCTGCTGGAGGAATTTAAAGATTTGACTGAGTCACCGACAAGAGTAGTGTCGCGACCCATCCAGCACATGATAGAGATAGAGCCTGGCAGTAGAACTCCTAAGGGACCAGTCTACAGGATGTCCCCTAGAGAGTTAGAGGAGCTACGCAAGCAGTTAGACGAGCTCCTCGCGAAAGGTTGGATCAGGCCCAGTTCGTCTCCTTTTGGAGCACCAGTCCTGTTTGTCCCCAAGAAGGAAGGAGAGCTTCGTATGTGTATAGACTATAGGGGTTTGAATGCGATTACTGTGAAGAATGCTGAACCGCTGCCCATGATATACGATCTCCTAGATCGGGTGCAGGGTTGTAAGTATTTCTCTAAGATAGATTTGAAGTCCGGTTATCATCAGATAGAGGTCCATCCTGATGACCAGTACAAGACTGCATTCTGGACTAAATATGGGCATTATGAGCTCATATTGATGCTCTTTGGACTAACCAACGCGCCAGCCACCTTTCAACGTTGTATGAATGATCTGATCAGACCGTGGTTAGATAAGTTTGTAGTAGTTTATCTAGATGATATATTAGTTTTCAGCGGGACCCTCCAAGAGCATCAGGGTCATTTGAGGCAGGTCTTGGAGAAGCTAAGAGAGGCTAACTTCAAGATCAACCCGAAGAACTGCGAGTGGGCCAAGACACAAGTTTTGTACTTCGGCCACGTTTTAGACGGAGATGGTATTAAGCCAGAGGACAGCAAGATAGCCGCAATTAAAGACTGGCCGACGCCCCACACATAAACAGAGTTTCGGTCGTTTTAAGGCCTAGCTAACTATTATAGGAAGTTCGTGAGGAACTTCTCTACTATCGCCGCTTCCCTGCGCAGGTTGCTTAAGAAAGAGGCAATCTGGCAATGGGACAAAGACTGTACGTCTGCGCTAAAGAAGTTAAAGCGCGCATTGATAGAATACCCTATCCTCAAAGTAGCTGATCCGTCTTTGCCATCCTTAGAACACTAGAAGCATTACCTGCTTGGGAGGCACTTCAAAGTATACTCAGACCACGAAACTCTTAGATGGTTCAAGACCCAGGCCAAGACGTACAAGAGAGAACCCTACGCTCTCAAGCAGGCCTTAGAACACTGGAAACATTATCTGCTTGGGAGGCACTTCAAAGTATACTCAAACCACGAAACTCTTAGATTGTTCAAGAACCAGGCCAAGATGACACCTAAGCAAACTAGGTGGGATAGACGAATATGACTTCAAGCTCAAACCGGTCAAAGGCAAGTACAATGTAGTTGCGGATGCTTTAAGTAGGAGATCAGACTACTTTGCATCTATAGTGCACTATCTGGACATAGGAAAGGACCTGCAAGAGAAAGTCCGACAGGCGTACGCCCAGGACCCTATCTATAGTGACCTCCTCAAGAGAGTTAAGGAGGCCCCAAAGATTGAACCAGACTACCGCACTACTGAGGGACTATTGTTTGAGACAGCCTGTGCATCCCCAACAGTGAGGAGATCCGTAATCTAATCCTAGGGGAATGCAATGACACAGAGGGACACTTCGGTTCGCAAAAGACTTCAGCCAATCTAATGCGTGCGTACACCTGGCCAAGAATGAAAGCTGACTGCGTAGAGTATGTTCGCAGTTGCAAAGTTCGTCAGCGAAACAAGAGCACTACGCGCGCCCCTCTAGGTCTTCTCAGGCCCTTGCCTATTCCAGACCAGCCGGGAGACTCAGTCTCCATTGATTTTATGGATGCCGGTGTCAAGAGTAGACACGGCCAGACCCAAGTCATGGTCATAGTTATCAAGTATACCGTTTTTGTTCCCTTGCCTGCAGAGGCCCGTACGGATTTAGTTATACAAAAGTTCTTTGACATTTGGATTAGTGAAAATGGAGTCCCGTTGTCAATAGTTAGCGATAGGGATAGTCGCTTCACCAGCCAGAACTGGCAAGAACTCATGGGAGTTTACGGATCTAAGTTGTTGATGTCGTCTGACATCCACCAAGAGACCAATGGTCAGACCGCGCAAATGAACAAGATCCTACAGCAAGTTCTGCGCATGTACATTAGACCCGACCAGATCAACTGGGACGAGATGTTACCTAAGGTAGCTAGTGCATACAATAACAGCCTGCAGTTGTCCACCTGTCGCACTCCCAAAAAGCTGCACAAGTCCTTTAGACCGCGCAGACCATTCGAAGGACTGAACCGGGATCAGGTTCACCGGTTACCACCCGGTACCAGGGAGTTTGCGATTCAGCACGATAAAAAATTAGCTACCATTGTTGAAAACGTCAGGAAGGCCCAGCACAGAATGATAGAACAGGCTAATAAGCACCGTCATCCCTCGCAGTTTCAGGTAGCCGACTTAGTCTGGGTCAAGTCTAAAGAGTTTGCACCTGAGGAGCACATCTCGCAGAAGTTACTACCTGCATATAGAGGACCGTGGCCGGTTCTAGAAGTCAAGGGCGGAGAGGATGGGCCGTCCTACACAATATTGATTCCAGCACACCCTCCACAAGTCAACAGTTCCCTTCAAGAAGATCCATGATCCCACCGGATATGAATGGAAGATATGACATTGACGGCATTGTTGATGAAGATGTGTTCAGGACAGGAGGTAGAGGTCGTCTACAGAAACAGTATAAGGTCCGGTTTACTTATCAGGAACCGGAAGACGACCGCTAGTTTACTAGAACAGAACGTCTAGAAACAGCTCCCGACATAGTCAGAGCCTATGAGCGTGATAAGAAGGGTAAAGGTCCTGCCTTGGACTGAAATATTCTCGGAGGACCTCGAATTTAGGACGGCGGGAGTGAAACGGTGTTCACCTCTTTGCAGTAGCAGACGCAGATCCCAGGGTTCGATCCCTAGACCTTGCCCTACCTGTGTACAGTACCTGTGTAGACCCCGAGAGTCAAACCTGTGACCTGTGTCTTTGTAAACAGTTGGTAGGCTGTCATAGGTCGATAGTTAGCAGGCGTTCAATCTGTAGACCTATAGATAGAAGTCTTAGCAAATTCCAGAAGACTTAGTTGTAGCCCTTCTAGAAGGTCAGCCAGTGGGCAAGTGGTGAGTCAAGTGGTGCACTAACTGCAGTGCAATTGCAGTACGACCTCGGTAGGTTAGCAATGAGTCCCCACTCAGTCAGCGGTAAGGTCCAGTCAGTCCCAGTCCGGTTCAGCAAGTACCACAAGGGACTCTGAGCACCATGGGCCGATGGCAAAGGGGCAGCGCCCAGCCATTCATTCATTCCTGCGTGAGCCATAGCGACTTGTGCAAGGAGGTCTGCAGTGAGCCCGGAGTTGAAGTGGGCGAGAGAGAAGGAGCGTAGCATAGCGATAGGGTAGCTGTGGCCATAGCCGCCATAGTTAGAGTTAGTGTGTAGCATGTGTGTGTGTGTACGAGTGTTCAGACTAACACGTGTGGGATATCCAGGGTGATCCGGTGAATGTGAATAGTGAGTTGTTTGGGCGCTGAGTCACCATAGCCAGTTGAAAGTGAACTCGTATCTGGTTGCCATATCTCTGAGTTTTGAGTGGCCGCATGTCGCCAGTTTGCTGCGCTACTGTTTACATGCATGAAAAGTGTGAATGAAAGCGAGTCTGATTGCATCATGCAGAGATACACTTCAAACTTGTACTCGCTGAGGGTGGGCAGAGAATATATAGTCTGGATTCGAATTCAAGTCTGTGCATGTCGTTTATGGGTCACCATTTCTCTGTTGTCTCGCTTTTCTTTTCTTTTCTCGTTTTTCTTTTCTTAGGAATATGTGCAGTGGCCCTAAAGGGCTTTACTCACCAAATGCACAAAAAACACAACATATGGTGGCTTATTATTCCACGTTCTGCAGAGGATTCATTCTAATTTTGCACATTTCGTGAGTAGTGCAGCCAAGCCATAAGAGTCACGTGCAGAGACCAACAGGCCCTAGCCACGTGAGCAACCCATAACTGCTGAAACACAGACCTGAATTCGAATCTTGAGTATATATTCGGCCAGCTCGTGCTCTCTTTCATATTCACTGCCTGCCTCGATTTTGGTGGGGGGGTCTGTGCTACATGTCTGCGAGGACCCTTCAGATAGCCTGCATGGGCCGTCTGAGCCGTGTTAAGGAGATCCATTCTCTCTCTCTCTCTCCCCCCCCCTTGCATACACACACCCCTTACAAAAAAAAAGGAAGAAAAAAATGCATCTGCGCCCCATCAAAGAAACCCCCCCAACCCCAGCACCCCCACCCAGACCAACCCCCCCATCCCCCCACCAAAACCAAAAATTTTATAGCAGATTCGGGGTCCTCTCGCCGAGCACAGAACGACCCCGGTTTCAAAAAAATAATAAAAAAAATTCTTGGCGTTTTTTTGTCCTGCCCGGTTTACCCGGGCGCCCCCCCCCCAGGCCCAACCGACTAGGCCCAGCCCGTCAGGGCAGGCCCGGCCGGGCGGCGTCCTCACTCAGCTAATCATATATAATTCGACCTATTTTTGTAAAATCTTTCTATTGTTTAGTAATGCCAGCACCATTTTGACGTGTTTCGATTATTTCAAACAAGAAACTTTGAATGCTACGTAATACCATGATCGACTGTGTCGAAGACTTGTGCCTTGGACTGTGTGTGCACTTGCTTGAGATTCGTGGTTCACTTTTCAATTATAGGTACTCACTCCACTCGCATGAGAATAACATTGTGGACGATGCACTTACTTACTATACTGCGTGGAAAGATTGGAGGGACTAGGAAGAGAAGAGGTAAACATGGAAAGATTGGAGCACTTACTATACTACACCACAAGACGCTGGAAAGTTGAAACCCATTTTGTCAAACCTGGGATTCAGTGTTAGCTGGATTTTTTGGGGTGAGTTTTTATTGCTAAACATTTTATCTGGCATGGCGGTGTAGGGGGTGACCTTTTATTCCTAGCATTTTCCCTGGCATGGTGGTACCTACACTATGTCCATGATTTTTCTCTCTTGATTTTCTATCAGACGACACGAGAACCAGAAACCAGCAAATTGGGGACATTCAAAATTCCCTTTCCGGTCCCTTGCCCTAAAGCACAACCAACACTCACCCCAATCAGCAAAAACACCACATAAAAAGGTTTGGTCCGGCACATTAAGAAATTGGTCCAGATGCGTTTAGTATAGCATCAGCTTATCAAACGCCTAGACCCCTCACCAATTCAACTAATTCAATCACATTGCATCACCCATCGCTATGCAGCTGCTGTGAAAGCAGGTACAACAGACCCTGTTAATCCACTATTATGGGAACTCTTGTAATAAGACTTAAAAGCTGTCTCTTATACACATCTAGATGTGTATAAGAGAAAAGAGTGGGAACTCTTTAGAATAGCATGAGCCTATCAAACGCCTAGACCCCTCACCAATTCAACTAATTCAATCACATTGCATCACCCATCGCTACGCAGCTGCTGTGAAAGCAGGTACAACAGACCCTGTTCGATCAACTATTCTGGGAACTCTTCTGATAAGACTTAAAAGAGTGTTATCTACAGGATGTGTTGGAGGATTTGCTCACTCACCGCTATTGCCGATCCACCAGGTCCTCTCATCAAGTCCAGTGTGCCTCGAATTGCTGACAACAGCTCTGAGACTGGCTGATCCCGATTTGTAGCAGCACCTCCCCCAGAACTAGCTGTTGATACACCTAAGGTAGCCATATCTGGGGACTGTACTTGCCCTCCCATCGGTGTACTTGCAGACACAGTCACAGCACTCGCAGGCACTGTTGCAGTGCGTGTTGGCACAGTCACAACACTTGCTGGCGTCACCACAACACTGACCGGCACAACTGGAGCACTCAATGACATGGGCACATCACTCACAATATCACTAGCGATAACCTGGGACTGACCAGCACTGGCAGAGCTGCGATCAGAGCTACTAACATGTGCATCAGTCCGCACTTGCCCCACAGGTGCCTGTGCTGCCTCCGGAAGATTCTCACCAGTATTTTGTCTTAGACCTGCTACTTCTGTGCTGGGAATGTCCATTGATGTGCTTGGCTGCGGTCTAGGTCGTGAAGCTGCCCCTGGTCTGTCTGTGGATTGTCGGCACCCAAACAAGGCCAATAACAGAAAAGATAACAGAGAATTAGTAAAAACAGCCTTACTAATGAAAACCTTCACAATCTCATTCTGGTCCGCAAATCTGCATACCGGATAACATAACAAAAGAAACTGCACATAACAACTGCATACATAAGGATAAAAGACCATCACAAGACGCCAACAGAAAAGAACCACCCAAGACACGACACTGACACTGCTGCCTTGCAAAGGGGAGCAAGCCTGACAACTGGCTGAGATGGTGTTATGGAGCAACCACGAACACAAGTCATACTACTTGAACTTCGGAGCACCAACATATAAAACACTAATGCGGCTAGAGGGAAAAAAAACAAACAAAAAAAGAAACACCGCCATACAGGTGGCTGGCGTTCGGGACGGGGCGAACGCCTGAACCCGAACGCCCGAATGCACGGGATCCCTTGCGGATGCGTTAGGTGCTTCGGGCCAAACACGGACCCCCCCCCCAAAAAAAAAAGAACATATGTTATGCAGAAAGATAAAATAAACAACATTTGCCTGAGCATTACATCCAACCAAATTAAAAATAAAAATAAAATACGGACAATAAACAGCAAGGAAAATAAGCAACAGCGAGATGACAAATCCAGATTACACCATCACATTGAAAGCCAGATAGTCATACTGTGTCCAGAGAGCAGCATTGCACCAATAATACACCAATGGAGGTTCGTAGTACTGGAAACCAATGTCAAGGAGAGCTTTCTCTCTCTGCCAACAACACAAGAGTCCAGTCCCTTCACACTCCTACTTGGCGCTCAGCGCCCAGCCTACTCCTACACAGCTACGATCGGCCTACTAATAGACAATGCAACTGCTGACATCAGCGCCAACCCGAAGTACTTGAATGTCGCCCAAATGCAGACCATCGCCAATACAAGGTATGTGCCCTCACATCATCATCATCCTTTGCCCTTCCCTGACTTTACACCAACGTCTTCCTCCCTTACACCCGACGAAGACCACTCATGCGCCTCACTGTAGTCCAAGCCCACCAGCTATGGTGGCTGGGCTATGGCGCTGCCCTCAGCAGCGCCCTTCTTCCCTGCACGACCGCACGTGCTGCACCTCCCCTCTCAGTGCCAGCAGCAGCTCACGAGCATTTGCTCCAGCAGCGCTGCCGCTAGCATGAGAGTGCCCGAATGCCGCTGCCTGGGGAGAGCTCTTTCCTTTATGGAAAGAGTTGGACTGCTCGTGCAGCCTGGCTGTACTGGCCTGGGCCCAAAAGCTTCCGGAAGACCCCAGGATGCTGCCTTTGTGCTGCAGCTACTGGGCCTCGTTCGGTTGGGCCTCCCAACTGTCAGTGTATGAGGCTGTGATTCACGCCCAGGGCCTGCACTCTTTGGAAAAGCCCGGTAGGCCCTGGAAATGTCTTTATTGCTCAGCCTGCGTTTCTCTCAACCAACTGGCGCGTGGCAACTGCCTGGACCCCAAATATGAAATTGACAGTCGAGGGCCTTCTGCGATATGTTAGGCTCGCCCTCACTTAGGGCGGGCAACTTTGCAACAGGCGCCCCTCAGGCCTCATCAGGACCCTGGTCCTCGCATTCCCTCCTCCTTTACTTCGTTAGTCCTCTGAGAAGTTTCTTATTCTGCAGGCATCTTCCCCTTTAGTTCTCTTTCATAGCCTGCAATCACTCGAGGTGCTGTTCTCATGAGTTCTTCTCGTGTGAACCATCGATCTTCTTCAGGATCCAGATAATGTCTGAAGCTAAATTGATACTGCATTCTCGGTTTAGGAGGGCGCCCTCTGCCTGATGGTCGAGGAACAGGCATCATTCGATGCTCCACGATCTGGTCGATGTCCACCTCGCCATCCATGGTTGGGAGCAGCATTGACCTTCTTGAAGGAAACTGCTCTGTTGCAGCGAAAGGTGCCAACTTCGAAGCATGGAAAACAGGGTACGTACGTAAGTGGGGAGGGATGCGAATTACGTACGATGGCCCATCCGGTTGATCCCGGACAATGTCCAAGATCTCCCAGGGCCCAAAGTATTGTGGCATCAACTTCCGTGAGATCCCCATCTCTTGACCTAGTTTAGATGACTTTACCCAGACTCTCTCACCTACCTGAAAGTTAGAGGGCCGTCTATGTCTATTCTCAGATGCGATCATAGCATCCTGAGACTTCCTGATTTGTTCAACGGCCTGTTGCAGCATATGTTCGTACGTTACAGCAAACTGTATGCTACCAGGTGCTGCAGTGTGTTGCCTTTCTGGTACCAGAAAGTTAAGCGCACTTCTGGGCCTCCAACCAAGATGTAGTTGGTTGGGAGTCGCACAGGTAGTACTGTGCACAGTGTTATTGTACAGGCTGGCGACGAGAGGTAACTTCTCGTCCCAGTCATCCTGACTCTGCTTGCTATAATGCTGAAGCAGGTGCTGTACTACCCCGTTCATCTGTTCGGCTTGGCCATTTGACTCAGGGTGATTACCTGAAGTCATTTGGAGTTTGGTGCCCATCCGTTCAGCAGTGGATTGCCACAGTTCACTGGTAAACCGTATATCCCTATCACTTACCATAGATGTAGGGAGTCAAAAATCGAGTACCCAGTTGTCTAGAAACAGCTTGATGATAAAGTCAGTTTTCGCAGTTTCTGGCATGGCGCCAAGTCTTGCATACTTAGAGAAACGGTCTACTATCACGAAGATGTGTCTTTTCCCAGATTTGCTGGTCACAAGCGTATCCATGAAATCCATGGACACGCTCTGACCAGGGCCTTCAAGAATCGGCAAGGGCTTGAGGAGCCCAAGCGGAGCCTGAGTCCTAGGTTTGCCCCTTTGACAACATACTTCTTTGCATCTTGCATCATAGTAGGCCACCAGAATTTCTGCACTAGGTTAGCTGAAGTGTCCAGTGACATTCTCCTAAAAATAAACTACGTAAAGCTACACTATTCGGAACACAACCTTATATTCCCTGCCTTCACAAGAAACAGCAAGCCATCTACCATCGTAAATTCATCCACCGTCTTTTTGTCCTTGGTTTGAAATCTACGGATGATCTCAAACATAACTGCATCTTGCTGATAGGCATCCTCCAATGATAGAGTTAAGTCGCTAAATATGCCAAATTCAGTCACTAGTGCGCCCAGATAGTCTGCCCTACGAGATAGTGCATCAGCTACTTTGTTATACTCACCCTTGATTGGATCAAGTTGGCAGTCATACATGTCTATCACTTGTATCCATCGCTCGAGTGCGTCAGGGAGTACCGGCTTTGTCTAAATCCAGTGCAAGGTCTCATGGTCAGATCTCACATACAAGAATCTGCCAAGGAGATAACGTCTCCAATGAACGAGCGCTCTGTATAGGGTATAGAGCTCACGCTCGTACATGGACTTCGCTAGCTTTTGAAATGGCATCTTCTTACTCATGTACTCGATCGGTCTCAACTTTTTCCCCTCCTTCTGCACAAGGACCGCGCCTATGCCATATTGGCTGGCGTTTGTGGTCACGACAGAGGGCTGATCAGGATCAGGAAGTTTGAGAACCTCGTAGTGTGTTAGGGGGGATGCCATAGTACTATAATTCTTAACAAAAGGTCGATAGTAGCTCGTCATCCCCAAAAATGATCTGACCTCAGTAACATTATGAGGTCTGGGCCAGTCACGTATGCTGGCCACCTTGGCATCATCCGGCCTCAGTCCATCTGCTGAGATTTCAAGACCTGAGTATAAAATCTTGGTGCAACCAAACTCGCATTTCTCCAAGTTAACCTTGCACTGGTGCTGTCTTAGGAGACCTAGCACTATTTTCAAGTGCTCAGCGTGCTCCTCTACAGTCCTACTACATATAAGAATATCGTCGAGGTACACGACAATAAACTTGTCTAAGTAATCATGACAAATCTTGTTCACCGCGTGCTGGAACGTACCAGGTGCATTGCATAGACCAAAGGGCATCACCACAAACTCGTACAACTCGTACCCGGTTTGAAATCCGATTTTGTGCTGATCCGCACGTCTAATCGCAATTTGATGATATCCGGACTTCAAATCTATCTTGGTCAAGTACCGGCATCCCTGCACTCTATCCAAGAGGTCATCAATGCGGGGTAGGGGCTCCGGGTTCTTAACGGTGATGGCATTGAGGCCCCTATAGTCAATGCACATCCTCAAGGTACCTCCCTTCTTCAGTACGAATAGGATTGGAATGCCGGAAGGGGAGGTACTAGGCCGAATCCATCCCTTCTCTGAGAGCTCCTTGAGCTGGCGACGGAGCTCATCTAACTCCGCAGGAGACATCCTATAGATTCGTCCTCTAGGCACCTTACTACCTGGGACAAACTCTATTGCATGGACAACCTCCCTTTCTACCGCGCCTGTGGGCTCCTAAAAAAGGTCTGAAAACTGAGCGACGACTGAATCTATCTCCAGGGGTGTTTTTACGGCCTCACCTTTCTCAGAGACAAATACTAGATGCATGCCTTCCTCGCGATTCTGCTTATAACAGTTATAAAAAGATGATGCACACATGCACCCGTAGTTTTCTATCAGACTGCTAGCTTTAAACTTCTGCAATCCAACAGATCTACCGTTGGGCAATTTGTGAATCAACACCTTTCTATCCCTGTCAAACTGGGGTTGCGCGACCTCGAGATAGTACATACCTAGTCAAAAGGCAGTTCGTCGTTAACCAGGAAGGAGATTTTATGGCTCACTTCCCCTCCTCCATAGGAGAAGGTACATACTACGTCCTTGACATAGTCTCTTAACAACATTTGGTGCTTGTTGGCCAGCGTAGAAGCTACAGTTCTGCTAAGCCGATGCACTTGGTCCCCTAAGCGCAGTCTATCCACACAAGCACGACTGATGAAGTTTCGCGTAGAGCCTGTGTCAGCAAAGGCACCCACTTTACAGCCACCTACATCAACCTCTACCACGAAGTGTTCACCCTTTGGACCTCTACTGATCATCGCCCAAGAGTCTCTGGGGTCCTTCACTGACCACTCGGTCTCTAACTCTTCTAGGGCCTCAGACACATCTCGCGAACAAAGCGTCGGTGGGTCTGAATGTATCTCAGGAGAGATACGTGGGTCACTAGCCTTGGCCACCGCCTGAAGTGGGGAAGGCAACGTTACCATTTCAGCGCGAGTAAGAGCGGCTAAGACTCCTACTGCCCCGAGGTGTTTCCCTGCGAGGTGCTCGCAGAGGCACCGCCAGAGTTCCAAGATAGTTGGTGAGGCTACCCTCGTCAACACCTTTTTGCCTCGGCATGTTCGGGACGTGTGCCCTTAATTGCCACATTTCATGCAAGTGCCCCTAGCAACTCGGTCCCACCAAACCTCGTACTCTAAACCAAGCTTTACCCATGCGGGTGTTCCGTGGTCGCCCTGACCCGTGGACCGTACTACCTTCTTTTTCCCGGTCCCCCTAGCCTTTTCCTTGATAGGTGCCACGACTCCCCCGTCCGAAGTCTCACTGGCCCCATCATGCTCTGTCTCCTCCCCAAGGTCTGGGAAGTCGTCAATTTCTGTCGCCTGACCATCGTGGTCGACGAACATTAGTTGACCTTTCTTTTTCCAGTCCTTGGGTAGTCTCTTTTTCCTGCCATCGCCCTGACTCTAATACACAGATCCCAACTTTGCCTCTATGTCTAAGGCTTTCTTGCTGAATGAAACGAAGTTGTGCTAATAGACATAGGCCTCATCTACCAGCTTTGTACTTACCTCTGAAGGTAGACATCTGAGGTAATCCGTGAGGAGTACCTACTAGTTATAACGCACACCAGGTACTACGAGCAGACGTTCTACGGTGTCTATTAGCTCACGAACAATCTTGTACCTTCTCGCACAGAGACTGTTGATTGCATCGGTGGCCTTTTGAGCCCCTTGCGGGTCATGCCACCTGTTGTACACGGACCGTACGAACTCTATCAATGTCTGGGCCTGGGCCCAGGCATCGAAGTTCTGACCGTAGCCCCGCTGCTGCACTAGGCCATTCAACCAACGGGCTACTGACCGCTAAGGCAGCCACAACAACTTCTTCCTCTGGACTGGTAAGCTTGTGCCTGACAAAGGTAAGCACTGTCCTTCCCCAGGTATCCAAATTCTCGTCTTTCTTCCTCTCGCCGGAGAAGGGCTTAGGACTCAACAAGGGTATTTTGGGCATCCACTCTATCGGCTTTTGCCTCAAGGGCTTGCTGCAGTGGCTGCATAGCAACCGAAACAGGTTGCTGCACACTAAGTTGGGCTTGACTTGACAGTGGGACTGTAATAACCACTATCGTCGATGGTACTGCGCACTCTATAAACCGGACCACTAGCTGCTACAAAACCACCTAAAGGGGGCATGCCAAGCATAGGTGATGAAGGCCCTACCGGCGGCAGCATCACTGATGGACCCGCACCCGAAGGGGGAGCTACAACAAACTGAGGGTGCCTCGTCAATGGATGGAAGCTCAGCCAACACCTCTTGCTGAACTCCCTGCGTCTCCGCCACACACAAGAGCGAGTTACGCAATGTTTGTATCGCAGGGTCTAGTGTTGACTCACCTAGTGCTTCTAATCTGCTTAACTCCTGCATTCTACTGCCAAGTCTAGCTTTTCTCATGATTGTTTTTCTTCTCCTCTCTGCTGCCTCATCCAATTGCCGTTGTAGCTCATCCTGAAGTTCTTCTGCTAGCTGACTCGCAAGCCAGCAATTTGGCTAATAGACCCCTGAGCGAGTCTAAAAATTTGGCTAATGGACCACTGAGAACCACTCTGACTGACTCCTGACGAAGTGGCCGATGAAGAAGCCTGCGACATAGTAGAGGAAGTAGCCATGGTCGTACCAGTACTAGCTATAGTTCTAGACCTGGAACTATTCTCAACCACCCTCACTCTTCTTGCCGCTGCTCTTTCTCTAGCCTCTCTCCGCAGTCTCCTCTCGTCTCTTGGACCTAGCTCTAGGAAAGTCAAAGTTTGACTACCATCAGTCCCACGAGTAGTCCTACGGTAGTCCACTAAAAACTGGTCCTCACTAGTGCTTGCATCACTCATGAGCTACAGTGTGTGATCTAAACTAGAATCCACACTGAATCCTACATTAGCCTGACACACAACCAATTACAAATCACAACTAATTACGGGCTAAACAGAAACGCTTAAGTGATGTAGTAACAACTAATGTAAGATCCTACACAAAATATCACATATATTTTTAGATTACCCTAGAACAGATTGCAATGCAGCAAAGAACTTATCTGTCTGCAGCTGTCTGTCAGTTGTGAGTCAAGTTTGTAACAACTAGATAATCAAAAATAAAAATAATATCTCCTGTTGAAGATGTATATTGGATGGCGGATTGTCTAATGATTGCCACTGTGAACAGTTATTGGAATCCCCCCTTCCCTTGTATCCTTCTTGAGTTGTCACTTTGTGTCAACGTCCTGAGCATCTGGTTGAGCAGAGTGTCTGAAGTTGTGCAATCCGGCCCACCCCTGTGCCCCAAGTCAACGCCGAACCTGCCAGCCCCTGCACAATATTTACCCTCAGGAATTATTTACCGTTGCAGACAGGACGACGATCACTGCTTGAGTCAACACCGAGTCCCCGCAAGAAATATTTAAAGACGGTCTGGTAAGCATTTGTTCAAAGGGCTGGCATGCCCTGCATGACCTCGATTTTGCAAGCAGCAGAACCAAGGACTTGCAGCAAAGCATGCTTGTACTAGTCAAGCGGGTTGGCATGGTGACCGTGACCCGAGTGCTTCGTCCAGGGCCCTTCAGAGGCTTGAGGTGCAGTTCTCATGAGTTCTTCTCTGGCGAACCACCGATCTTCGCTGGGATCCAGCTGATGTCTGAATCTGACCCGATATTGCATTTCTGGCTTAGGAGGGCGGCCTCTGCCCGGTGATAGAGGAACAGGCATCAGACGATGCTCCACGATTTGGTCGATGTCAACTTTGCCATCCATGGTTGGGGGCAGCATCGACCGTCTGGAGGGAAGCTGTACAGTTTCTGCAAAAGGTGCCAGCTTGGATGCGTGAAAAACAGGGTGTGTCCATACATGAGGTGCGACGCGAATCACATAAGAAGGTCCATCCACCTGTTCCCCCATTATGTCCAGGACCTCCCAGGGACCGAAATATTGTCCCCAGCAAGATGGACACCACTTATTTTATTTATCCAACCGCGTGGTTGGAGACCCAAATTGACGAACTCAAGATGGGGACCACCGCCTGTCGTGAAAAGGGGTCACTGGGAACGACCAACCCTTGGTCAACCCCCAACCATGTCTACGAGACGCTCTAGATATTCCCATTTCCTATCCCTGTTCAGATCACTTTACCCAAACCCTTTCCCCTACTTGAAGTTAGAACGCCGTCTATGTTTATTCTCAGACGCAATCATAGCATCCTGAGATTTCCTCATATGCTCAACGACTTGCTGCAACATCTGCTCGTATGTGACAGCAAATTCTATGATATCGGGTGCTGCAGTAGCCTGCTTTTCAGGTAGTAGGAAATTGACGTCGGAACAGGGCTTCCAACCAAGATGCAGTTGGTTGGGAGTCATGCCAGTAGCGCTATGTACTGCGTTGTTGTACAGGCTGGCGACGAGAGGTAGTTTCTCGTCCCAGGGGCTTAATGTAATGCATTAGTAGATGCTGCACTACTCTGTTCATCTGTTCGTCGTGTCCATTTGACTAACGGTGATTCTCTGATGTCATTTGCAATCTGGTTCCCATCTGTTGGGCAGTGTTCTGCCTCAGTTCGCTCGTAAAGTGAACATCCCTATCGCTGACGATAGACTTAGGTAAACCAAAGTCCCGTACCCATTTGTCCATGAACAATCTGATGACATAGACGGTTTTAGCAGTCTCAGGCATAGCGAATCAACTTGCATACTTAGAAAAGTGGTCTACTATAACGGAGATGTGTCTTTTCCCAGACCTGCTGGTCACAAGAATATCCATCAAGTCCATGGAGACACTCTGGCCAGGACCTTCAGGAATCGAAAAGGGCTTGATGAGCTCAAGCGGAGCCTGAGTTGTATGTTTGTCACGTTGGCAGACCTGACAGGTTTCAACATACTTCTTGGCATCTTCCATCATAGAAGGCCACCAGAATTTCTGCACTAAGTTAGCTGAAGTTTTTCTATAAAGGAAATGACTAGTTGCATCGTGACATTCCCCTAAAAATAAACTACGCAAAGACTCACTACTAGGAACATACAGTCTTTTATTCCCTGCCTTTAAAGAAACAGCAAGCCATCTACCATCCTAAATTCGTCAAAAGTTACTTTATCCTTCTCTTTGAACTTCCGGATGATCTTAGACATAATTGAGTCTTGCTGATAGGCTTCCACCAATGATCGAGTTAAACCTATACCGAATTCAGTTGCCCAGGTAATCTACCCGTCGAGATAGTGCATCCGCCACCTTGTTATACTCTCTTTTGATAGGATCAAGGTAATAGTCATACATGTCTATCACTTGTATCCATCTCTTGAGTCCATCTGAGAGTACCGGTTGTGTCTTGATCCAGCGCAGCGTCTCATGGTCGGATCTTACATAGAAAAATCTGCCAAGGAGATAGTGCCTCCATGGACCAGCGACGGATAAAGGGCATAGAGCTCACGCTCGTAGGTAGACCTGGCTAGTTTTTGAGTTGGCATCTTCTTACTCATGTACTATATAGGTCTCAACTTGGGCCCCTCCTTTTGCGCAAGGACGGCGCCTATGCCATATTGGCTGGCGTCTGTGGTCACTACAAATGGCTTATCAGGATCCGAAAGTTTAAGAAGCTCATAATGTGTCAGGGCATACTTCAGTTTCCTGAAGGCCGCCTCACTCTTCAGTCCACTCCCAAGGGGTGTCAAGTTGAGTTAGATCTGCTAATGGGGAAGCTATAGTTCTATAGTTCTTTACAAATGGACGATAGTAGCCCGTCATCCCCAAAAACGATATGACCTCAGTAGCAGTCTCAGGTCTTGGCCAATCACGTATGCTGGCCACCTTAACATCCGGCCTCAACCCATTCGCGGAGATTTCATGTCCCAAGTACAAGATCTTGGTGCGACCAATCTCGCATTTTTCCAAGTTTACCTTGTACTAATGTGCTGTCTTAGGAGACCTAGCACTATTTTCAAGTGCTCAGCGTGCTCCTCTACACTCCTACTAAAGATAAGAATATCGTCGAGGTACACGACGATAAACTTGTCCAAGTACTCATGAAACATCCTATTCATGGCATGCTGGAATGTCCCAAGGGCATTGCATAGGACAAAGGGCATCACCACAAACTCATACAGACCGTAACTGGTCTGAAAAGCGGTTTTGTGCTGCTCCTCAGGTCTAATAGCAACTTTGATGGTATCCAAACTTTAGATCTATATTAGTAAAGCACCGGTATCCCTGCACTCTATTCAGTAGGCCGTCGATGCGGGGTAGGGGCTCTGCATTTTTAACAGTGATGGCATTGAGGCCCCTATAGTCAATAAACATCCTCAGTGTACCTCCCTTCTAAGGAACAAATAGTAGTGGCGCACAGTAAGGGGAGGTACTAGGGTGAATCCATCGCTTTTGTGTGAGCTCCTTGAGCTGGCGGCGGAGCTCATCCAACTCCGCAGGAGACATCCTAAAGATTCGTCTACCTGGGATAACCTTTATTGCATGGACCACCTCCCTTTCTACCTCGCTTGTGGGCTCCTCAAAAAGGTCGGGATATTGCGCAACGACTTCTATCTCTGGGGTTGCTTTAACGGCCTCCCCTTTCTCAAAGACAAAGACTAGATACATGCCCTCCTCGCGTTTCTACTTAATAGTAGTTATAGAAAGAGGAGGCACACATGCATCCCAACTTTTCCACTAAACTGCTAGCTTTATACTTTTGCAGTCTAACAGTCCTACCGTTTAACAGCTTGTGTATCAACACCTTCCTATCCCAATCAAACTGAGGCTGACCAACTTGGAGGTAGTATATGCCTAGCAACATGTCGAAGGGCAGTTCGTCGCTAACGAGGAATGAGATTTTGTGTCTCACTTCCCCTCCTCCATAGGAGGAGCAGCAGACTACATCATAGTCCTTAACTACCATTTGGTGCTTGTTGGCTGGCGTAGAAGCTATAGTTCTACTAAGCCGCTGCACTTGGGTCCCCTAAGCGCAGTCTATCCACACAAGCAAGGCTGATGAAGTTTCGTGTGGAGCCTATGTCTGCGAAGGCACCCACCTTGCGGCCACCTACATCAACCTCTACCACGAAGCGTTCACCTTTTCGACCTCTACTAATCATCGCCAAAGAGTCTCTGGGGTCCTTCCCTGACCACTCAGTCTCTAACTCTTCTAGGGCCTCGGCACGTTCTTGACGTGTGACCATAGTTGCCACGGTTCATGCACGTACCCCTAGCAACTCGGTCCCTCCACACCTCGTACTCTAAACCAAGTTTCACCCATGCGGGTGTACCTTGGTCACCCTGACCCGTAGACCGTACTGCCTTCTTCTTCCCGGTCACCCTAACCATTTCTTTGATGGGTGCCACGACTCCCCCATCCGAAGTCTTACTGGCCCCATCATGCTTTGTCTCATCCCCTAAATCTGGGAACTCGTCAATCTCCGGAGTTTGACCATCGTGGTCAACGAACATTAACTGACCCTTTTTCTTCCAGTCCTTGGGAAGTCTCTTCTTCCTACCATCTCCCTGACTCTGATGCGCGAACCCCAGTTTTGTGTCTATATCTAAGGCCTTCTTGTTGAAGGAAGCGAAGTTGTGCTGTTCGACATAGGCCTCATCTACCAGCTTTGTCCTAACCTCTGAAGGCAGACATCTTAGGAAATCTGTGAGGAGAACCTGCTGGTCATAACGCACAACAGGTACCACGAGCAGACGTTCTACGATAACTGTGAGCTCTCGAACATTCTTGTACCTTTTGGCACAAAGACTGTTGATTGTGTCTGTGGCCTTTTGAGCCCCTTAAGGGTCATGCCACCTGTTATACACGGACCGTACGATTTCCTCCAAGGTCTGGACCTGAGCCCAGGCATCGAAGTTCTGACCGTAGCCCTGTTGCTGCACTGGGCCATTCAACCAGCGGGCTGCTGACCCCTCTAAAAGGAGGCAGCCACTACCTTGCTCCGGCCTTGCAAGATTGTGCCTCACATAGGTAGGCACCGTCCTTACCCAGGTATCCAAGTCCTCATCCTTCTTCCTCTCGTCGGAGAAAGGCTTAGGACTCAGCAAGGGTATTTTGGGCATCCACTGCATCGGCTGCATTGGCCCAGGAGATTGCTGCAGCGGCTGCATAGCCACCGAAACAGGTTGCTGCACACTACCTGGGCCTGACTTGACAGTGGGACTGTAGTAACCACTGTCGTGGATGGTACGACAGAAGTTCTACGAACCGGACCACTAATCGCCACATAACCACCTGGAGGGGGCATGCCAAACATAGGTGAGAATGAGGGCCCAACCGGCGACGGCGACATCGATGGACCCACACCCGATGGGGAGCTGCAGCAAACTGAGGCTACCTCATCACTGGACGAGGAGCGTGTAGTGCAGCCAGACTTCGTTTCTGGCCTGCCACTAGTTCAGCCAACACGTCCTGCTGAACAATCTGCGTCTCCGCCACACACAGGAGCGAGTTACGCAGCGCTCGCATCGCAGGGTCAAGTGTTGATTCATCTAATGCTTCTAATCCGATTAGCTCCTGCAATCTACTTCCTGGTCTAGCTTTTTACATGATTGCTCTTCTTCTTCTCTTTGGTGCCTCATCCAATTGTCGTTGTCGCTCATCCTGAAGTTCTTCTGCTTGGAGGATTTCATAATCATCTGGCATGAGTTGAGCCTGCTGGCTGACTTGCAAGCCAACACTATGGCTAATGGACGTCTAAGAAGCACTCTGACTGAGTCCTAACGAAGTGCCCTGTGACGAGGGCCTGCGACATGGTAGAGGAAGTAGCCATGGTCGTACCCTGCGACATGGTAGAGGAAATAGCCATGGTCGTATTGGTACTAGCTGTAGTTCTAGACCTGGCGTTGTCCTCAAACACCCTCACTCTTCTTGCCGCTGCTCTCTCTCTAGCCTATCTCCGCAGTCTCCTCTCGTCTCCAAGACCTAACTCTAGGAAAGTCAAAGGTCGACTGAGAGCAGTTCTAGGAGTGCTCCTACAGTCGTCCACTAACAACTCCTCACTAGTGCTTGCATCACTCACGAGCTACAGTGCGTGTGATCTAAACTAGAATCCACACTGAATCCTTCCTCAACATGTCACGTTACCGATTATGATACGCAACTAACTTTGGAGATTCTTCTCTGGCAAGGAAAATGAGCAATAGCGAGATTGACAATATTCAGATTGCACAATCACATTGAAAGCCAGATCGTATCACAATGTTGAGAAAGCAGCATTGCACCAATATGACACCACTGGAGAATCGTAGCACTGAAAACCAATGTCAATGAGAGCTTTCTCTCGCCACCACCAACATATGTATCCAGTCCCTATCTCCCTACTTGGCGCTTGGCACCCAGCCTACTCCCTACAGAGCTACTACTAGCCTACTAATTGACAATGCAACTGTTGACGTCAGCAGCCTACTTGAAGATAAATCCATGCAGACCATCGCCAATACCAGCTTTGTGCCCTCACATCATCATCATCATCATCCTTCCCTCTCTACCTTGTCTCTCTCCCACGTCTTCGTTTTTGTACACCCGAAGACCACCCCTGCACCTCACTGTACATCCAAGCCCTCAGCCAGCTACGGAGACTGGGCTATGGCGCTGCCCTCAGCAGCGCCCTGCTTCCACACACGACCGCAGATGCGCAGGACCTTGCTCCTGCGCTCGCAGCCAACACGCGAGCATAAGCTCCAGCAGAACTGCCACCAGCCAGCAAGTCCCCGAATGTCTGGCCAGGCAGCGAGCTCTTTCCATATAGCCTGCCTCATTCGGCAGCCTGGCTGGACTGGCCTGGGCCCAGAAGCTTCCGCTAGGCCCCAGGATGCTGCAGCTCTCTTGCAGGTACTGGGCCTCATTCATGGGCCTCCCAACTGTCTGTGTATGAGGCTGCCATACTCACCAGGGCCTGCATCGTTTTGGAAAGGCCTGGAAGGCCGTCGAAAGTCTCGCTGCTCGGCCTGTGTTTTCCTCAAACCAACTGGCCCGACAAAACTGCCTGGACCCCAAATACAAAATTGACAGCCGAGGGCCTCTCATAATTTGTTAGGCCCGCCTTCACTTAGGGCGGGCACAGATGCAACAGGGGGCCCTTAGGCCTGCCGAGGACCCAGATCCTCGCAACTTCAAAATTTATAGGCATGTAAACACACACACAAAAAAAAAAAATCAGGAAAAAAAGTTGTTTTCAGGTGCCAAAATGTTTTTGGCGGGGGCCAAACCCCTGTGCTGGTTCGGACCCCGAATGGGACCCCGAACGCCCAAACGTACGGAGGTCCGCCCGGGGGCCTCCGTATGTACGGGCTGGTAACCCTGCCGCCATATGAACTCCAGTAAAAGGAGAGGAGAGCGGCAACCCCAGGGCAGAACAGATAGTGGTGATAGTTCTGAGGTCTGCATCCCAGTATCTATACTACGCAGCGATCTGCTCACTAGAAGGTGGCAATGATCATAGCATGCATGAATGCATGCAAACTGCCCATATCACATTCCAGAATGGCTCAACACACTCTCATTCCTCTCGGTAGGTGTGAGTCAGAATTCTGTGGAAAAAAGGACGCATAGTGTAGCAGATTTTACAAGGCAGTAACCTCACTGCAGTTGAGAAATAGATCAGGTAAGAGGGTGTACATAGCAGCAACCTCACTAAACTCGACACCATGGATTGTCAAGGGATGTGTACACCCAACACTTAGGCCTTCTGATTGACACGAACGAACTTCACAGAGCAACTTGCTGCTTTGCTTTCCCCTTATCTCCTGTCTATACAAAAAAAAAAAAAAAAACTCTGGAAATGAAATCAACACACGGTTTTTAAAAAAGGAGAGGGTGGCAACGGGCTTGAGATGTCTCACTGACCCCAGGTAAATTCAGAGTTATTTTTCACTCATCTGATTCCACTCGTCTTCGGACTCAGGTCTGTATCCCAACAGGTCATGGCCGTACGGACAGAGCTAAGATGTCTCGTCCTGTTCGACATAAGAGTAGCCAGAGACAGACATACAGGTCATGGCCGTACGGACAGAGCTAAGATGTCTCGTCCTGTTCGACATAAGAGTAGCCAGAGACAGACATACTCACCAATTGTGGCAATCAAATGGTTGAGATTACTGATGTACTGGTTTATTGTCGTCAATGCATCTGGAGGTGTCTGCACATTCGCCACCATTTATTAACATTTCGGGTTAGAAAGAGCCATCCTTTAACATTCCAGGCTGATAATGCAAGTCCACAGTTCGCCTCCAAGAAATAGAATGTCAACCAAATAACAATAGACACCATAATAGCGCAATCTATCTCAATATATCATGCCCCTCCAAAGTTCGCCTCTGATAAACTCAATGCCAACCAGTTCACAATAGACATCCTCATAGAATAATCTATCTCTATAATGCGCACTGAAATGAGCCACGTACTTGTCAAGTTCAACCTCGCATACATCAATGAACATTCAGATGAGAGTTCACACGTGAGAAGCCAGATCGAGATTCAATCAACACTTGAAGACGTCATCTCCAATATCATTATCAATATACAAGAATGTTCATCTCCAGCAGCTCTGCCACACAGACATGCACAAAGGATTTCATCCAGATAGCGGCTATGGCTTCTCCCCTCTCCTCTCTCTCTCTGACTTGACTCGCTCTGCCTCGCTCTCTCTCTTCTCTCTACCGTAGATCGTTACCGTGGATACGCCCACTCAGGTAGCTTACACCTTGGCGGTTATGGCCGCCATCCTCCTGCTCTACTGCTAGCCTAGCTATGGAGTATCTCTCAAGTGCCGTCTTCTTCTTCAGCGCAGTGCCCAAGTTGCCTTAGCACACAAGCAGCAGCAGCGCTTCCGCATCTCGCAACTGAACAAGTCATGAGCTTGCACTGTAGCAAGCTAAATATAGGACTTGGCTTCGCTTGGCTTGGCTTGGGCTGCTTCAGACCGGAACCGACCGGCCACGGCCTGTCTGCTGCAAAATTGTACTTGGGACTGTCGGACTGGACTGGACGCTTCTGGATTTTTCTTGTCGGGTACTGGACAGACTCCTACCGACCTACGACGCTTCGGTACCGACACCTACCGACCTACGACACTTTGGCCTCTAGCCCCTACGGCCTACCCTACGGGACAGCCCTGGGACTTGGGACATGTTGGGACCCTGGGACCAGGACTGGGTGTCTGCAGCGTGAATCCTTTCAGCACTTCCAAAGTTCTCCTCTGTGAAAGTACATGCCGACGAAATAACAATAGACACCCTCATCGAACAATCTTATCTCAATTGGCGTAGCAGCATCGGATACATAACAAGGTCATCATCACCCAGCCATTGTACACGATGAATGCAAGAGGGTAATTGTCAGATCGAATTACAGTCAGGGACCCAGGGTGTAACCGGGCTGAATAGGAAGGTTGCAAACCCTCGTCGAGGGGGGAGGGTGCAAATCCTGATTTTGAAAGGGGGGAAGGGGGGAGCCAGGGGGCGGGAGAGGGGGGCCCCCTCAATGCAAGGGAATCCTCCATGGGGAGAGCCTCAATAGGAAGGAAATCCTCAGAAAGGGAGCATACTAAATGGGGCAGAATCGCTCAACAGGCAAAAACCCTCAACGAGAGGAATCGTCAACTGGGGATGGGGGTGCGATGGGGGTGGGGGGGGGAGGGGGATCCACAGTGATACATCAAAGCCATTGACTTGCTGCACCTTTGCAGTGAGAAGGCCTATTCGAAATAGAGTTATTAACAAGGGCTGCAAATGGAAAGGTTGCTTGACAACCACAGAGAAGCAGGATAATGTACACCAGATGTTCCCCACTGTGCACGACAATGGGTACTCAGAAACGGCCCATAACCCAAGCAATGTGTCCAGTGACTACAATTCAGCCAGCCCACGGACACTTCCGTCTCACAAAATCTGTGTTAGTATGGACGCAAACTAACGGTCATCAGGGAGTATGGATGCACACATACGGTTTGCAAATCACACCACATGGCAACCCTGTCACTCACTTCCCACATCACTTCCACTTCTCCGCACCTGCCCAGATGGTAGCTGCGCATGAGTCCATGGCGCTTGCCATCCTCCTGCACCGACTGGAATGACTGGTGGAGGCACAAACCCTGGAGGGAGCCCATAAACAGTGTCAATATGGACTTCCACTTCAGGGCCCAAGTTCTCCCCATCAAGCTCCCCAGCATCTTCTCCTTCACCATATACACCAGTTGCGGGTGCACTCCCTGCCGCTGCAGAAGAAGCAGCCCCTCCTGTGCCTTGCACCTGCAGAACAAAACCCAGACAACAGTGGCAATGCCCTCAGAATTACTATAGGCCTCTTGACAGGCTTCCAGTAACCCCACCTCATGGAGGTACCTGCCCGCACTTCCTCGGACACTGAACCTGACTTAGCTCGCCAAACGGACATGAAAAGCGGCGTACGGAAACTGCAGAGTCCATACTTTCTGTTCATGGTGTTCAGTTCCTCCTCCTCAATCCCCCCATAAGCGAACTACTTTGGACCCAAAGACCTATACATCGTCAATACGTCGACATAGAACCTGAATGGTATTCACTGGTAAAATTTGCAGTAACACAAGAAACGAAAATTGTTGCATTACTAAACAAAAAAAACATATGATCTTTTTAAGCAGTGAAATAAAGGTTCAAGCACATCCTTATAACTTCAGGCTCCCAGCCGGGCAGCCCGGGTCACTTTTCTTGCCCGGGAGGCCCAGCCATGCAAGGGCCAAAGAGTGTCCCAGCAAAAACAAAAGAACGAAAACAGCCGAAAAATCTGAAAAAAACTATGTATTTAAAAACCTGAAAAACTTTTGCCCACATCCAAATTCTTCACCAAATTACAAAGAAAAATTAAAGACCTTTTTTTTTTTTTGGCCAAGCCAGGCAAGAAGTCCCGGGCCACTCTGGTAGCCTAGCTTTTAACGCCTATAACAAGGACTAGATGACCTGTTGCAGCTTCGCTCGCAGAACAAATATGATGGGTGATGCATTCATGGTGTAGACAACTGACAAATGTGCCACACACACACTCAATCTCTCTCCCCCTCTCTCTCTCTCTCTCTCTCTCTCTCTCTCTCTCTCTCTCTCTCTCTCTCTCACACACACACACAAAAAAAAAAAAAAAAAACAGAAAAAATAGAAAAAAAAGAAAACGGAAAAGAGATCGTTCCATGTGACACAGCCCCGTGGCCCCATGTAATCCACAATTATTCCATTTCAACATCTGAGTTCGAACGGTCTGCTTTTCAACAGGCCATGGTTGTACCAACTGAGCTCAGCCCGTTGGATGTGGCATGCCTTTAGCCCCCTCCTCACACGCCTTCTCCTAACCCTCCCCTCATCTCTCTCTCTCTCTCTCTCTCTCTCTCTCTCTCTCTCACACACCCACACACACACACACACACACACACACACACACACACACGCGCGCACACACGCACACACACACACAAACGCACACACAAAACAAACCAAAAAAAGAAAGGAAACTAAAAAAACAATTCAGCCACTCTCTCTCTCACACGCACACACACACACAAATGCATGCACAAGAAAACAATTGTGCCACCTTCCCCACACGCATGCACAAAACAAACCCAAAAAAAAAACGATTGTGCCACCTTCCCCCCTGCCGC